>ML686154.1:1436378-1551523 GCA_007922175.1 Pelusios castaneus
TCCGCCCGCCACCCGAACCCCTGGACTGAGCTGGGGGGCCGGCTCCGCTTCGAGCCGGCCCCCCACCTCAGTTCCCGGGCTCCGGTTATCAGCAGGAGCGGGGGCGCTTAAGCTCTCCTCTGATCTCCACTGTCGCCTTCAGCATTCTAAATACATCTCGGCTGGTTGCTCAGTACTCAATGAGCTCCGAGTCAGACGAGGATGCTGAGGAACAGGGGCTGATCGATGCCATGCAGAGCAACAGCACTGCGTTGCTCAGCTCCTTCACCAATCATCTGCACACGGTGCAACGCCATTTCAGGTCGCGAGAGACGAGCACCGAGTGATGGGATCACATTGTTATGCAGCTGTGGGATGATGAGCAGTGGGTACAGAACTTTCGAATGCGGAAAGCAACCTTTCTGGAACTGTGTTCAGAGTTGGCCCCTGCCCTGCGACGTAAAGACACCAACATAAGGTCAGCCCTAACCGTGGAGAAGCGTGTTCCAATTGCTGTCTGGAAGATGGCGACTCCTGACTGCTACCAGTCGGTTGCAAACCAGTTTGGAGTCGGGAGGTCCACCGTCGGATTAGCCCTCTCACAAGTCTGCCGAGCCATCAATAGCGTTCTGCTACGGAGGACGGTGACGTTGGGCAATGTTCGTGAGATTGTGGAGGGCTTTGCTGCCATGGGATTCCCTAACTGCGGGGGAGCCATAGACGGCACACACATCCCTATTTTGGCTACAGACCATCTCGCGACCAAGTACATCAACAGGAAGGGCTACTTCTCCATGGTGCTCCAAGCACTCGTGGATCACAAGGGGCGTTTTACGGACATCAATGCTGGGTGGTCAGGAAAGGTGCATGATGCCCACATTTTCAGGAACACTGGTCTGTACCGGAAGCTGCAAGGGGGTACCTTCTTCCCAGATCAAAAAATTACAGTGGGAGATGTGGAGATGCCCATAGTCATCCTCGGAGACCCAGCATACCCACTGATGCCATGGATCATGAAGCCGTACACCGGGAACTTAGATCGCAGCAAGGAGCAGTTCAATTACAGATTGAGCCTCTGCAGAATGACTGTGGAGTGTGCCTTCGGCCGTTTAAAAGGGTGCTGGCGATGTTTGTATGGGAGGCTGGACTTGGCGGAGGACAACATCCCTGCTGTGATTGCGTCATGCTGTGTCCTTCATAACATTTCTGAAAGTAGGGGAGAAAAGTTTTCCCCGGGGTGGGCTATGGAGGCACAGCGCCTTGAGGAAGCATACGAACAGCCAGCCACTAGGAGTATTAGGGGGGCCCAAGGAGAAGCTGCTCGCATAAGGGAGGCACTCAGGGACCATTTCAATGATGCCCTCCCCTAGTTAACTTCCAGGACGCATCAGGTGCACCTTATGAGATTTTCAATGTATACAAATAAAGCCACTCTTCAAATTATTTGTCACTGTTTTTATTAAAACCTAAAGGGGGGGTTTACAGGTGGGTGTAGCTGCGGGTCTCTAAAAGGTAGCTCTGGGGGGGACTGGATGTTGCAGTGTACCAGGGGGACGGGTGGCCTTCAAAGAAATTCTTTGAAGGACTACAGGGTGTGGGAGGCAGACACAGCTGAACTGTATGGAGTGGAGCCCGTACATTAATCGCCTGGGTCTGCAAAGCAATCATGCTCTTGAGCAGTTCTGTTTGATCCTTCATCATGCTTATCAGTTCGTCCCTGTGTTTCTGCCTCCTCTGTTGGGATTCCTCTCTCCAGGCTCAATTCTCCCTCGCGGATTCGTGAAACATATGCTCCCTGTTTCTTCTAGCACACCGCCGAATGTTTCTCATGCGGTCAGCTGGGGTAGACACCGGCCTTGTGAAGGTCAAATCTAAAAAAAAAAATAATAATAAAGCTGTTGTTAACACAGAGCCTAGATAACCAATGTAACCTTCCAGTAGCACATTCCACTGGAAGGTGCAGGGCAGTCAACATCCTATGCTTTGCTGAAGCGGACAAGGTACGTCCTAATAGAAAGCTTACTGGGGGCTAACATTCTGCACAGGGCACACAGATGGAACCCGATATCGCTCTCCTCAGAGTGCCCCTGCCAGCTAGAATACATATCCTACATGCCACTGGTTGCAAGCTAGGACCGTATGCTGCTGCACTGTGTGCTGCCATGGTTCCCAGTGCTGTGCTTTGCAGCTGGCGAGGCAGAGTATCCGTCTTTGGGAGCGTAGACACAAACGGTCTCCCATCTAACCTGAGTAGTAGGCTTTGGAGGTACATCGAGGAAACCTCTACTGACCTAAATACAGATGATTTTTTGACAATCACTGTTTGTGTTGATGCACTTCTAATGAATGCATAGTAAAGAGCGTGCACAGCGAGGACCAAGACAGCAAGCACCCCTACCCCGGACAATGATATTTTAGCAGGAGCCATAGCTGCACGAAAGAGAAACTTACCGGAACCCCCCTCTGCCCCCTCAGATGACACGCTGCAATTCATGTCTTGGGTGGACGTCTCAGCGGGGGTGCAGAAGAGTTCCTGGCTACATGCTGTTGCGCTCTCCTCCAGGTCATCCTCCATCTCCTCCTCCTCATCGATCATGTCCTGATCCTGCTTGGGTCTGGCATTCACTGGATGAGGGGGGGCCGATGTGTCCATGGGACTCTTTGCAGTGGTTGTGGGGTCCCCACTGAGGATGGCTTCTATCTCCTTATAGTACCTGCTTGTAGCAGGTGCTGATCCCAAACGGCGGTTTGCCTCCTTCGCTCGGTGATAGGTTATTCTTAGCTCCTTCACCTTTGATCTGCACTGCACAGTGTCTCTATCATAACCTCTCTCTGACATGGCCCGAGAAATTATGCCAAATGTATCATAATTTCGCCTGCTGCCACATAGCTGCGCCTGCACAGCGGACTCTTCCCAGATGCTGATCAGGTTCAGCACCTCTGCCGTGCTCCAAAGGGGTGCGCGTCTTCCACGACGGGCCGCCATTGCTACTGATGATCGGAGTTGCACCCCACTCCATGAGGAAGAGAACAGGAAGTGAAACAGATGAGAAATTCGAAAATCCCGGGAATCTGATCAGGGCGGGGACTGTTTCATCACGGCCACAGAGTGGGTGGGGGGAAGACCAGAGAGGACGACTTTGGAATGCTGGGACAGTTCCGGAGGCCAATCATTGCATGGTAAGCGTACACACGAGTGGAAAGGCGCAACAGCTGTTCCGCGTTAGCTGTTACCACCCTCGTTGAGGTGGTTTTTGTATTGTGCTACAACAAGGCAGTTAACGCGCAACAGCCCTATTGCACGTGTGTACACTGTTGTTGGTATCGCGCGGTAATGATTGTTAATGCACAATAAAGTGATCGTGTGTACAAGGCCTTAGGAGTTTTTCTAAACATATTAGGAGTCTTTCAAATATCTATGTCTATATACATATCCATACACGTTTCTACTCCATACTTTACGTACAGGGCCTGATTATTAAGTGTCCTCAACTGCCCTGTATGATATTCCCCTCTTGCAGTCTGGGCTGGTGTGCTGCTGGGATACCCCAATATTCCACACATGTGATTTGAATTCTGTTACTAAAGACTGTTGTTTTACAGTTGGATTTAGAGCTGGTTAAAATTTTCCTGATGGAATGTTTTTCCATCAGAAAATGCTGTTTCATCAAAATCAGAACTCTTCATGGGAACAGGTAACTTGTGGCAACATTTTGTTTAGGAAAAATATTCCCATTCTGTTTTGATATTTTCAGAATCAAATGTTTTGATTTTTTTCATTGTGAAATGACTTTTTATTTTTAAATTCATTTTATATTTAAAAGATTTTTTTAAAAATAAAGTCAACAAACATTTTGACCTAACCAAAATGAATTTTTAAAAAAAAAAATACATATTGTGGGAAGTTTTAAAATTCAGTAGTTCAGCCCTATTAGGAACAAAACCAAACTTTGACATCTCAGAATTTCCTGCACAATAGAAATTCCAGTTCTTGCACCACTCTAGCTGGCATTGTCTCCGAAATGGTTTCTGTGAATATGAGTTAAAATAATTCTAACTTAATTATAT
Source organism: Pelusios castaneus (assembly GCA_007922175.1). NCBI lineage: Eukaryota > Metazoa > Chordata > Testudines > Pelomedusidae > Pelusios > Pelusios castaneus. The sequence continues at coordinate 1,440,426 of ML686154.1, forward strand.
CATTTCAATCCCTTCTGCTGGACAAGTTCCAAAGGGGTAGACTTTCATCTAGGTCAGCAAAACAAACAAGGAGTCCTGTGCCACTTTTAGGGTGCATCTATACTTACAAATTAAGTCGACTTAAGGAGGCTTAAATCAACTTAATTTACTCCCCATCTACACTGGGCTTTCCTTAATTCGATTTAAGCTGCTCCTTAAGTCGAATTAAGGAAAAGTTAGTTCAAATTAATAACACCTCATTTTAATTCGAACTAGCGCTTACTTTATTAAGTCAACTTAAGCCAGTGGAAATGCGGAGTAGTGCCTACGTGGCATTTTTTAAGTCAACTTAAAATGTTAAGTCGACTTAATAAGGTCGAAAAGGGGCCACATCTACACTTGAAAAGTTAAGTCCACTTCTGTTAAGTCAACTTAACAAGGTCCACCTTAAGTCGACTTAAAGTAGACCTTATTAAGTCGACTTTATAAAAATCAACTTAACTTTTCAAGTGTAGACATAGCCTCTAAGACTAACAAATTGTTTGTTTTTCTGCTGGACAGTGCATCTCCACCTCAGGTGCTGATATTTTAAAATGCTCTCTATACACAATTTTGCTAGTTAAGGGAAATAATGAGTTTGTGATTCTAATCCTTTAAATCCAGGATTGCAATGAATTATTTGAATGACCTTGTCTTCCAGAGAGAATTCCTAGAGCCAGATTTTTCAGCAGGTGCTTGTTGAGATCAGTAGGTAAAACATGTGTATGTTCACTCACATTTGCATGCCTAAGTCAAGTACTTGGATCCTCAAATGAGAGTTTGCATATCCAGTTACTCATCCTCCACAGCAGAGTAAGGGAACTGAGCATGCAAAGGAAGAAGCACACATATATTAAGGCTTGAACAACAACACTGTCTATCTAATGAGTACTCCACAGATGGCCATTTGTTTACTTGTGATATTTTTAAAATATATTCATGTATTAAATGCATCAACAAACAATTGGAGTGATTCACAAAAGCTTCACAAAGCCAAAATAAATCCAGCAAAGTTTGGCTTTATGTTGGTGACTATTATCCAACCACTTTAACCTAAACCTCATTCCTGTTGCTTGGCCGTTCTTAAAATTATTTCATATTAAACCATGATCAGCATTTGCTTTCTTTTATTTTTGCACAGTATGATTGGCTGCAATTTTTAAAGGGCAAAGATTAAAGCACAATGTTTGATTTCCTGTTTCAAGTGGTTGGAATTAATTTTTCATCTAAGATGTTTTCCATTTATACTCTAATGAAATATATTTAATGCTGTTACATTTACAAATGGATTGATTTCCATGCAGCTAGTATTGATGCTGATTTAGGAAGCCTGCATGGGGTAAATAAAGATAGCTTCAAATAAACTTTCACATTTTAGATGTGAAAAAAATAAACCCGTGACCACAAGGCAACTAACTAGGTTAACTGTTAAAAGTACAGAAAATAGTTACTGCAGATAATATTTTACAAAAATGAAAAACCTTTTAGACATTCAAGTTTTTATGATTGCTAATATAAGCTTCCTGTCTCTATATAATAGAGATGCCTGATGTAGATGACTCACTTTCCAGTTCAAAAGGTCACTGTTTCACAGTTGAACAGCTTGCCTGACTGTGACAAAGCAAAAAACGCTATTTATACAGACATGGTACCAGCTAAGATTCCATATCAACTGAGTTGTCACTTTTCAAAATAAATTGGTTCCAGCATATATGGAAGGCTTTACTGTTTGACTTTGACAACTATGTTTTCCATGCATCATTTCTAATATATATTTATAGTGACTCAGAAAAATTTGCTTCAGTTTCAAAAGTTATAACAGTTTACAGAAAGAATTGTAAGGGGAGCATTAGAATACATGCCTGATCCAATGCTCACTGAAGTGAAAGGTAGTCTTTCCTCGGACTTAGGTGATTATAGGATCAGACCCTATGAGTCAGTTTCTCTCCAGCTGCTCAAATCAGCAAGGGAGAAGGTGCAGTTAGGAAGCTCGTTAGGACATCATGAACCTACAGCAGTTTTGATCTGTATGGAAATTAGAGAGGACCCTTAGCTCCTGTGGCTTACAGCAGCTAGCTATAATCCCTGACAGACAATTCACTAGTTGAGAATTGGCAGATCGCAGGTGCAAGGTGACCTGAACAATGCAAAGCAGGTTGAACATGGGGCGTTCTCTCTAATAGTCAGTGGCAGGGCTTGGCTTCCTAATTCTTAAATCACTGCATGTGTAAAAAATCCTTTTCAAGAGTGCTTTGAACACTGAGTTCATTTGAATGTAGTTTCTTTTCAAAGTTTAATAAGCCACCCCTGAGCAGCACTTCGGCTATGTCTACACTTACCAAAGTTAGTCCGAATTAGTTAATTCGAAATAACTAATTCAAACTAATTTTAGTCAGTTCAAATTAACTTAATTCAAACTAGCATGGTCCCACTAGAATGCAATTAGTTGGAACTAGTTGGAATTAGTCAGTTGCATTAAGGTCAATGTACCGGTTAGTTTGAACTAAGCAGTTAGTTCGAACTAATCTGGACACATTGACTTAATTCAAACAAATTAGTTTGTATTAAGGGTTAGTTCAAAGTAAAACAAGGTTTTACTAATTCGAACTAACTTTTCCTTAATTTGATTTAAGGAACTGCTTAAGTTGAATTAAGGAAACTCAAGTGTAGACACAGAGTAAATTAAGTCGACTTAAGCCTGCTTAAGTCAACTTAATTTACAAGTGTAGACACACCCATAGTTACTACAACGATAAAAGAGCACGTGGCTAAAGCTTGCAGTAGGAGTAACGCAAAACTATCTCTTGCCCCTCTGCATTTAATAACATTTTTTTAAAAATGGGATAGAGTGATTCCAAAGGACCTTGAGCTGTCAAGTGGATGAATAGAAGCAGAGCATGGGTAAGGGATTGGCCACTAAGAACCTAAGGGCCTACTTAAATTGCATTATGGAAATTGCACATTTTGCAATATTAGGCTTCCACTGGAGTTTTGTCAGCCAGGTGGCTGATGAAGTGCATGCCTGATGGCAGGAGCCCTGGCCCTCAGCCCCATGCATGGCTAACAGCAAGAGCCTTAGTACCTCAGCTCTCCCCACAACTGACAGTGGAATCCTGGTACCTCAGCCCAAATTACTCCAAATAATAAAGGTCCATTAGTATTTTTCCGCAATTTTCTATGTCTTATCCACAACTCAGTTGCATTATCTGACAATATCCCACAATTCAGGTAGGGTCTTACTGATACCACATTTTTCAAAGCCCTAACAAGAATCCTCTGCATCCAGGCAGGTGCTGCTGTCCTAGTGATGGTGCTGGCATCACTTAATGTGTTGGTGCAAGGTAAGTTACCGTAACCTTCCCCACCTACCTGTTCAGGGCAATCTAAAGAATACACATAGTGGTGCAGTGCATTTTTCAGCTTAGACCTCCATTTCCTGTCCTGCCCCATTCTCAGGTCCAGCTTGCAGTGGCATATTTAGGGCTTTCCCACAAACAGGATTGCCAAACTAATGTTATCAAACCAGTAAAGAAATCCACAGACTGGTAAATTTGAGTGCATGTAAGTAAAATGAATGGGACACTCAAAGTAGGCATAGACTGTAAAGAGCTCTCTGAAAACATAACGCAAGATTATTACAAAATGAGGGGAAAATACTTTACAGGATGATAGGAGCACAATAGTTGATCAAACTAGATGCTATATTCAGATTGTGATAGCTCCAGTTACATAAAGTGATAGATTGTCCACTGCTAGAGAAACTGTTGAGAAATGTTTAAACAGTTCAAGTTGCTGTAAACTATTCTCATGTCCCTCTTAGTCATCATTGATTTATCTATCTTAGAGTTTTATACTGAGTACATCCCATGTAAAAATCAATTGCAATATCCCAACTGGACTTCACGGAGTTTCTGTTTATGGGGTCAGAACTCTTTTGGGGATCATTTTGGGGGATGTGACACTCTGTCTCAAAGTAGCACCCTGGAACTCTCTGACATATAATTACAATATGTTTGTGCAAAGTATGTCTTGTATGGTATCATTTAAAATTCTTGATCTGCTAATTATTAATACCCGGTTGAATTGTATGTGCCATCATTGTTTGTGAAATAATGATATGTTGCTGGATATGTTACTGAAACATGATGAGAGGTGGAAAATGCCCATAAACCAGCCTTTCAAATAGAACAAGGAAGTAGCCAGAAGCATTAATGGCTCACCATCACTCTACCAAGAATCAAACAAGGAATCTGGTGACACTTTTAAAGCCTAACAAATTTATATATCGCATCAACGCTACCCCTTTGGAACTTGTCTACAAAGACAGAATCCACTATGTAAAAAACTGTTTATAATGAAGGTTTCACGGGGAAAGCATATAGGCAATGGAGACTGCTTAACCAATGGGGGCAGCCTCTCCATGTCACATGCAAAAGATCTTTCCAGCAAGCTGGAAAAACTATTAAAAGGGTGGAAGTGACATCACTGGGCGTCACTTCCTCCCACAACTCAACACCTGAAGGAATGATCCAGAAGACTGTGAATGGGAGGAAGGGGTCCTGGGCTGCAGGGGCATCCCATCCAGTGTATTAAGGAACTTGTATGATCAGTCAGGGAGAGATTTTGCTTGATTTAAATATTGTTTCATGTATAAGAACATAGATTGTGAAATTTACTTTTGTTTCTTGAAGTAACCAACTCTGATCTTTTTATACCTACAATTCATAATTGCTTAAAATTTTCCTGTTTTATATTTGACCATAAAACAGTGTATCTTGGTTGAAGTGTTTAGGAAATCTGCTCAGTGAACAAACGCTGGTGCACAACCTCTTCCCATCGAGGCAGGCATGGACTGGTTAATGACTTTACTCTGGCCAGGCTTCTGACAAGAGCAGGATGAAACAATTCTGGGATACAGTGCTGAAAAGCTGGCAGGAATTGGCTGGTGCCTTTCTCTGTTGTTGGTTCACAAGTGGTTAGGGAAAGCCTTTATGTAATCAAGCTGGGTGTGGAGCTCCACCTGCTGTTGAGACGTGTGATAGCCATGCCTGTTAGGGTCTGGCATTTTTTAAAGAGTCCAGAATAGCAGGCATTGTTGAGAGTCAACCTAGGATACAGAGATAAGGGAACACAGTGTTTGCATAGTTTTCATACTATACCCCTGGAGAACCCATCACAGGGGAGTTAGAAGAGGTTCAGGCATAACAGGCATTTTCAAATTATGACATCACCTAGAATGGAAAGGATTTCTCAAGAGGAAGGTTTTCCAGCATTTCCTGAAAATGGAAAGACTCTGGATTCACCATATCTCCTCTGGAGGTTTGTCTTTAATCAGATCCCCTTGACAGAGAATGCTTTGTCCCCAGCTCTCAGTGCATTGTTCTGGATTTTCACTTTGCCTCAGAGGAGCTTAGCAGTCACAGGGGTTCATAGATCAAATTTTAGTCTTTGAGGTAGCTTGGGTTTGAGAGGTAGCTTGGGTTTGATCCATTAATTGATTTGAAAATTAAAACCAAGGTCTTAAACTAGCAGTGGATACTGACTTCCACCCAGTAGAGGGCTTTGAGTACAGACCTGTGATTAATATCCTCCATTCAGGAAAGCCCTTAAGTAAAGTGCTTAACTTTCATCTTAAATATTATCCCAAACAGGGATGCTTTCCAGAATCAGTGTTTAAATGGCACTCAGCAGCTGGCAACAAATGCTAGCCTTGGTGTGAGAATATCAGTTTAAGTCATTTATAACCTCACTGACCTTTCTTGGCATTAAATTAATAGAACCCTGCGTGGATACAAAAATGTGGAACCGGAACCAAACTGCAACCGCCCAATGTTAGTCTTTATCTGATTCGCAATTTGCATGCCATCTTTTATCTGGATCCAGAACCGCCTCCGCAACCGAGCTTGGGCTCACAGACAAAATTTTAGCATTTCATTGGCTCATTCGCCACATGGGTCCCACCCATTTTTTCCTTTTCTTCTTTGTGATTTGCATGCTGTGCTGTCCATTAGATTTCCTTGGCCACCAATGAAATTTCTGATTGACAGCATGACATATGAACAGCAGACAAGAAAAAGAAGAAATGGGTGGGGAAAGCATGGGGAATGAGCCAATCAAAGGCCAGAATGCTAACTGACTGTGAGTGGTGTGTCTCCAAGCCCCAGCCTGTTATGACTGAGACTCTGTTTGGCTGGCAGACCGCCAATCAGAGCTCAACTGGGATTGGCTGGAGCACTTCCTTGTTCCCCTGTGTGCTGCTACCCAGGCAAATCATAGCAGCAGCTGCAGGAGTTGATCATAAAAATAGACTCTGCAGCCGTGGCCAATCTGCAACAATGGGGCTGTGGATATCCACACCCGTGGGGGCGGTTACCCGCGGATCTGCAGTGATCTATATATTAACCAGTTACATTTCACTCTGCCTTCACATGACAGAGACGTAAAAGTCAGAGACTTTCCGTAAGTGGAAAGCGATCTTGGATCCCTCAGTTTTTAGGTGACCAACTTCAGACATGTATGTAAAAAAGCACTACCCCGAGGGTTTGCTGCTATAGAAATTGTCTGCTCCTCACTGCCCACGTTCATTAACTCCAGCCCTGTACCATATGACTAAGTCAAACTGTACCTAGTAATGGCCCTAATTCAGGAAACCACTCTAAGCAAACGCATAACTTTAAGCTTAAATTCTAACCCAAATAGGGATACTTTTTAGAATCAATGTTTTAGTGCCACTCAGCTGCAGTTTCCTGCCCCAAGTGCCTACATATCTGTGTTATACAGCTGGTCATTGCATTGAATGGCACTAGGTCCTTTGAAAAGGTAATAATCTTTATTATGAAACTCTTTTTAAAGAAGAAATTTAATAAAAACTGATTAGTATGCAGGGTTGCAGGAGGGTATCCTCAGGAACCTTGAAGGCTTGATGAATTGACTGTTGATGGACTTTGAATAAATTACCCATAAAACTAGCTTTGACATAGTTAATGAGCAGAAGCATTATTGGAACCAAATGTTATGCGGGCAAATACACATAATAGAAAACATTTAAACAAAAAAATGTTTGGTCCTGCTGATCTGACATTTCTTATTTCACATTACTGTGATTCCTCACTTGAGTTGCTGTAGCTCATTAATTCCATGCCATTTATGCAGAACGATTTGTACAGTGCAGCCCAGCAAGACACCACTGAATTAGAGCTGTCTGTCTTTCTAAACAATATACCACCAATTACTGTAATTGACCAAGGAGTTTTTTGAAGTGTTTCTTTGCTTTGATTATAAGTCTCGTGTGCAATTTTGCAAACACTTTATTCAATATTTTTCATTCTCTTAATTAGAGATAGTCTCCAACACACTGAATTCAAAAACATCTTGAACTTTAGGAAAGTTTGGACTCACCTAAACTTTGTCATTTGCTTGTCTTTATATTTAATCAGTGAGACAGGCTTAGAAGTTAGCGGAGTATTATGTTTAATTTCCTGCATACCTATGTACATGACCCACTAGCAGAAGGGCCAGTGGTGTTTCCATTGCTAGCCTCCCAAAACAAGGAAGATTTAATACTACTAGAGGTTCCAAAGGAACTGAGTAAGCACTTCTGATTGTCCTAACCGGGCCCCCTCAGAGAGTGCTGCCCACTTTTTGAGGTGCATTATTCTACTGTTAATCCTCTGACAGAAGGGAAGAGAACCACATTCCGATACTACTGTCTGGGGGCAGAGTTACAGTGCAACATCCCTTCCACAAAGAGTCTTATAGTGGGTCAATGCAGCATTAAAGGAAGGACCTGGAAGTATTGTGACTCACAATTTTTGAGGGGGCAGGAGACTGGGCAGTTAAAAACACACATATACATACACTGACAAATATGTCACAGAAATTCATAGAATCATAGGGATGAGAACAACCAAATCAAAATGGCAGTGCTGTATGCCCACTTGTATAAATAACTGCACAAGGTACAAAGCAGTCGAGACACAGAGCTTGTGCCTCTATTGTGAGAAATATGGCCTTCCACTGCTAAGGCCACAATTCAGAAAAGTAATTGTTCATGTATTTCAGCACATACTTAAGAACCATTGATTCAGTGCGTTCCTGAATAAGCATGGATTTAAACACATGCTTAAGTGTTTTGCAGAACTGGGGCCTAAAAATTGTCTTTAGAATTAACTAACCAGAAAAGCATTAACAATAGTTTGCTTCTAATAGCCAGCATAAAAAAATCTACTGAAAAATCCCTCAGATAAGCCAGAAGGTTGACCCTAAATGTGTAAATAGATTTCTCAAACATATCCACAAACTGCTTTCTTTGCATTCTCTGGGAACTTGCTTGCCTGACAGAGGGTCATGCAAATGCCATAGCTACAGATAATTTCCCCTCAAAAAAGGTCAGTTCTGTTCCATTTATCCTTTTGCTAATAAGATACCCTTTTATAGGTCACTTCCCACTTGCTGAATACCAGGAGGTCATTTTGCAATGCTAAACACCTTGCTACTCCACCTTGAGCTGGTGTGCTGATTTCACATACTAGAGAGCACAGGGACTATGGATTTTTCTCTCATTACAACAGGTGATTTGACCTCACCTTCCTCTATGTGCTGTTCCCCAGTGTTTGAATCTTAACACCTATTTTGATTTGCTGTTACAGCCAGACCTGATCCTATGTCATACACTCCCCTGCATTTAATTTCCTCCCATTCTGTAAGTTTCCCATCTTCAAAGCATCTGACGAAGTGGGATTTTCTCCCATGAAAGCTCATGTGATAAATAAATCTGTTAGTCTTTAAAAGTGCCACTGAAAGCAGTGTCAGAAGAACATACAGACAGGGCATTCCACGATCAATCAAATTGCACAGCAAAATTTACAGCCAGCTTGGAGAGACTATTTCAATAAGCTATGGTTTTGATTTTTCCCTCATAGCTGAGCAAGAAATCAAGCATGTGCCTAATAGCAAACAAGGTGGAGATGGGGAGCTAGCTTCTCATGATTTCTTCAAGTTGTCTATAATAAGGATATACTTTAGAGCGGAGGTTCTCAACCTTTTTAGTGCCACAACACAGCTCGCAGCCCTCCCAACTGTGCGTGACACAGGACACCACACTTTGCAACAGGAGCGTTGCTGCATAGGAAAAAGATTTGGAGCACGGCCCCAACCCCTCCCTCCACCATCCCCAGCCTCACCCATCTTCCAAACCCCCCACCGCTATTTCCCTCACCTTGCCAGGCTTTAGGAACCCTCTCCTCCCCCCGGGCTTTTGCACAAGCCCAAGGCTTACCCCTCCCAGCCTCTCCACCATGTGAATGCAAGGCGGAGAGCGCTGCCATGTGCCAACCAAAGCCGACGCCAGGCTCTCAATTCCAGCATGCCCCCCAACACCCCACAGACTGGGCATCCAGCACCCCCCACTGAATCCCACCAGGAATGGATGCCACAGCAACCCCCAAACACTCCTGCCCCCATTTCATTTCCAAGTTACTTTGATACACAGCAGAGACCCTGTGATATACCCCCCAGCCTATATCCCATACATCTTCCCTTTATACCCCCGATAAATCCTAGCCATCCAGACTTTCTACATACACTCCTGCTCGTGTGGACCACCTCATCAGCCCCAATGGATACCCTAGAAACATCCCCCCATAACAGAGCCCATTTGAATCAGGTCCAGCCTTCACCACCAGCTACCTCTACTTCCCCCTCACTCCCAGTTCCCACAGTCCCTCACTCCTCATTTACTCCCTCCCCCCCACTGACCCCTCTGTATGACAAAGGGAGGCATATATTTTAGCCCTACATATACCCCAACCCCCAGGTTTCCTCTCACAGCTCTATTTTCTAATAACCAACATTTCCCTCCCATCAGGTTCCTCTGTGAATGCTCCCTCCTCATCTTCCCCCAGAGACCGCAAATTAAACCCTCCCGTTCCTCCCCCATTTGCTTTTACCCTGCTCCCTTCCATCAACTACCCCATCCCTCTGGGAAGGCTACCCCTACATTGCCTCCCCCCATTTGTCCATCCCTCCCCCAAAGTATCCCCATTCCTTGGTCAGCCCAGCATTGCCACATTTGGAAACAGAGACCCAGGGATACCAACCTTGCATTTTAGTTTTTTACTGTTATGAAGAGCTGAAGTTGATTTTCTTTTTTAAACTGACATCGTAAACTTTTTACTGACATCACTAAAAACAACATAAACAATACAATAACATCATTATATCTTAATGTCACTCTTTGAGACACCCAGTGGGGAGAGATGGGGAAGGCCGGGGAGTGATAGGAACCCCACCACAGGCAGGATTGGGGCCCAGGGACTCCAGGTAGAGTAGCACTTTGTCTGCACCCCAGGGAGCCCAGAGGGACCCACTGAACATTGCCCTTGTTAGTGCCTACAGCTCAGACACTGCTCCCTCCTGCAAATGGTAAAAGCCCTGTCCCGCCCCCCATGGAAGTTCAGACAGGTTAGGTGGGAAAGAGTTAAAGTTTACTCAGTACACAGACTTCCAGATAGCAATGACTTAACACTTCACCTTTTTTTGCAAGTCGTTTTTTAAGTGCCCACCCATCTAGGTGTAAGGCTTTTCCTGCAGGGGATTGAAAAACACCCCACCCACAGCTCCCAGCCTGCGTGAGCACTTAACTGAACAGAAAGAGCACTAAGAGAGCACTTTGCAAACACAGGCAGGGCGGCTGCTACATCTCGGGGCATGGGGCAAAACCTTCAGGACATGAGCCCTGGTGGCCTAGTGCCAAGGATGTCCCTGCTCTGGAACAAACCAGGGCTCCCCCCACATCCAGCACTTTCAGCGGCAACTCAAAAATAAGAAGCCTCCATTGCCGAAAAAGCCTGTCACCGCAGGGACTTTCAGTAGCGGCTCTTAAAGAGGCAGCCTCCACTGCTGCTAAAAACTGCTGCTGCTGGCAATTTTGGAGGTGGCGCAGAACCCCCTGTCTGGGCAGCATGCTGCCATCACTCACTCTGCCACCAAAGGAAGCCCCCCACTGCTGGAAGAAAACCCCACAAGGGTTTCTTTCGGCAGCAGGGGGTGGGGTGTCTTGCGACAGGAGGCTGACATGTGGCAACACACTTTCGTGTCATGACACAGCAGCTGAGAACTACTGCTTCAGAGAGCCACTGAAAACCCCTCAGGCTTTATACTGCAGCTTAAGTCCAAAGAAAGAGCAAGGATCACTGGCAGAGCCATCTTTGGGGGGGGGGGTGAGCCCCATGGTTTCGGGGGCCCTGCGCTGCCCCACTATCAGCAGGGCAGCGTGGGGCCCACACCACTGATCCCACATTGCCATGCAGCCCACTCACCCAGCAAGCAAGGGGCAGGGTGGGAGGGCAGAGCCCAGCCTCTGAGCTGGCCTGCCTCACCCCCCAGGGTGGAGCAACCAGCCCAAGGGGTGGAGCGGGATCAGAGCCCAGCTCTGGGCCAGCCCACCCCGCCACCGCTTCTGTGCCTGGTCCACGGCTGGGCCCAGAGCCGGCTCCCACCAGTGGCTTTGGGTTCCTGGCTGGGGCCAGGGCCAGCTCCCACTGGCTGCGGTGGCTCTGGGTCCCTGGGGGCAGAGCGGGCCGACCCACCCCCTCACCCTCCATCCAGCGCAGGGAGGAAGGGAGCCCCCAGGCCAATTGGCACTGGGCCCCGCTTTCCCCCAAGGGATGGCCCGGAGCAGTGGAGAGGAAGAATGAATTTGCTTCAATCATCTGTGTTTTAGCATACATGCTGAAAGACGAGTGGGCAAGGGCCATCATTCAGGAAGGACAGGGGTAGGCAACTGCCTCACCCTAATTTTCTATCGTAACAAAAACTGGGATCACGGTGCTCACTCTTGCTCCTCTTCTACCCTCCTCTTGCCTCACCAGATAGGCCCCAGTGATGTCACTTGCTCTCCTCCCTCCTACTCTCAGTGGTCTAGTCTTGGCTCAGCCAAAGGAATGCAGAGGTGTGGAAGAGCCAATAGCAGGGCTGCGAGCCTCTGCAGCACATTTTCAGTCTTGAAACAAACACACATACAATTAGCTGCTCTGTGAGGGGAAGGAAAGAAAACTCTCTCAAGCTTTTTGCTTCAGTCTGAAGATACTGAAGATTTCATCAGGTCATGTGCCCCTCACCTTCACATGCTGACATGTTAAAAAAGCAGGAGCAAGCTCCTTGTGACGCCAACAGACACAGAAGTGCTGCTCAGGGAGAGGAGGGGCTGCTGCCCCAGGCACATTCAGGGGTTAATTATTACCCTCATTAACACAGACAGCCCAGCTTTGGACATTTCAGGCTGCAAGTTTCTTCCTCTGCTGTGGGGAAACAAGCAAGTGCTGTCACACTGCATATGTTGTTTAAATTACACTTAAAATTTTTCTCAGTTTTTCCAACTCTAATTTTTTGAAGTGAATGGCAGAACCCCCAGTGTCTGTTGCCATTTAATCCCACTTGTCTGTGAGAATCTTTCCTTTGCCTACAATGGCCTTTGGGTCGGGTTACCGGGTAGGTCCACATAGACTATTACACACAAATGCTATGAATGCCTTGATCTTACCATCTCCCGAGGATCAGGACCATCCGGGGGGGGCAAATGGGGCAATCGCCCTGAGCCCCATGGTTATGTGGGCCCCATGAAGAAGGCAGCGGGGCAGGGCGGGAGCACTTTGCCCAGCCTCTGGGCTGGCCCTCCTGTTACCCCCGTGCCTCAGTTTACCCGACTGTACCTATCAAAATTATTTAGAACTATCGACGGAGGTAAATTTCAATGTGGTGTGCTCGCTTAATGGCCTAAACCTTAGGAAAATATGACTACAGCCCGTCGATCAGGAACAGACATAGAGCAGGAAATGTTTCCAAAACAAATCTTAACATTTATTTGTATAAGATTAATACAATGAGTTTGCAATATTGAGCATATTTTGAGATAAATGACCATTAGGCAGTCAAATAGAATGTCGCAGCTCAGCTGAACCACTTTCTCTATGAGCATTCAAATATATATAATACCAATATTAAACTTACACGCTATACCTTATAACAACTAAAATCCTAATCTCCTGTGTCATTCAGTAAATGGTGATCAGTCATTTACTGGATGGGTTGGAGATGAGCCCTTCTCACTCAAGCCGCAGCCACTCCGCTTTATTAACACACAAGCTCCACAAGTGCAATCTCTGTCATTTAAATTGCCTTCGATTCGTCTTAATGGCTCCTTTTCTGTTCTGTCATTTAGGCAGAGGTAGCCAGAATTTGGGCAATATAAGTCGGAACTTTGTTAGCCGAGTTTGCCTCAAATCCTTAATACACCAATGCCTTACTGATAAGACAGTTCTGGCTTGTACGGATCGGGTCCCAAGATGGCTTCAGGCGATGGACAAGTCCGGGCTGTGCACAGGGATGACTCCGGGCTGTGGCGGGCACTGCTCCGTGCGGTGGCGCATAGACTCAAACTACGGAGGCTGATGGGTTGGTTGACAGTTGGTTTCTGCGATGCGCTGAGTTACTAGGCAAGCTATCTGGTCCAGCTTGAAGGTCTTTGCTGGGGTGGCCAATCCCAGGTCTCGGTGTTCCGGCTCGTCACTAGTTGCTGGGTGGACTGGCAGCACCTCCCCAGGCTCTCAGTGTCCAACAGAGCTTGCCTGCAATTGGCTGCTCTTCTATAGCCACGGGGGGGGGGAGGCAGAGTGCATTTGCGTGAGTGTGGGAGGGGTGAGGAGTAAAAACGTCCAAAAACATCAATTAAGGGGAAGTAGGGGTAGGAGAGGGATCACATGACAATGAGATCATCCCTAGAGGGAGGGGGCTTGAGTAGAAAAAGAATGGAGAAGGAATATACCAAAGTGAGAGAAGGGGGACAGTAATTAAAGGTCCATTTCAAGTCTAAGAAGGAAAGAAAAGAGAATGAAAGTTTGATTTAATAAAGAAATATAACTTGATGAAATAAAGTATGACTTGGCTTGTAGGTGTACAAGGTTTTTCATATAGTGAGAGAAAGGGCTTTTAATGGTTCAGTCCTAAGTTATAAAAGGTCCTATCTACATTGCTACCCAGGTGCTAACTATCCTAATTGTTCAGCACACAATGTTCCTTACTACTGTTGCTACTTTATAATTGTTTCCAATTATCACCTTATTATCTTGTAACTGATCCTAATTACCGTTGATACTTTGTAATAGTATGCAGCTCTATGCTACTACTAGCCTGCTGGAATTTAAACCCCTTCTGAGGCCTTGTACACGCGATCACTGTATCGTGCATTAACAATCATTACCGCGCGATACCAACAACGGCGTACACACGTACAACAGGGCTGTTGCACGTTAACTGCCTTGTAGCGCAATACAAAAACCACCTCGACGAGGGTGGTAGCAGTTAACGCGGAACAGCTGTTGCGCCTTTCCACTCGTGTGTACGCTTACCGCGCAATGATTGGCCTCCGGAACTGTCCCAGCATTCCAAAGTCGTCCTCTCTGGTCTTCCCCCCACCCGCTCTGTGGCCGTGATGAAACAGTCCCCGCACTGATCAGATTCCCGGGATTTTTGAATTTCTCATCTCTTTCACTTCCTGTTCTCTTCCTCGTGGAGTGGAGTGCAGCTCCGATCATCAGTAGCAATGGTGGCCCATCGTCGAAGACGCGCACCCCTTTGGAGCACGGCAGAGGTGCTGGACCTGATCAGCATCTGGGGAGAGTCTGCTGTGCAGGCGCAGCTATGCGGCAGCAGGCAAAATTATGATACATTTGGCATAATTTCTTGGGCCATGTCAGAGAGAGGTTATGATAGAGACACTGTGCAGTGCAGATCAAAGGTGAAGGAGCTAAGAATAACCTATCACTGAGCGAAGGAGGCAAACCGCCGTTCGGGATCAGTGCCTGCTACATGCAAGAGATAGAAGCCATCCTCAGTGGGGACCCCACAACCACTGCAAAGAGTCCTGTGGACACATCGCCCCCCCCCCCCATCCAGTGAATGCCAGACCCGAGCAAGATAAGGACGTGAACGATGAGGAGGAGGAGATGGAGGATAACCTGGAGGAAAGCGCCACAGCGTGTAGCCAGGAGCGCTTCTGCACCCCCGCTGAGACGTCCACCCAAGACATGAATTGCAGCATGTCCTCTGAGGCGGCAGAGGGGGGTTCCAGTAAGTTTCTCTTTTGTGCAGCTATGGCTCCTGCTAAAATATCATTGTCTGGGGTGGGGGTGCTTGCTGTCTCGGTCCCCGCTGTGCACACTCTTTACTATGCATTCATTAGAAGTGCATCAACACAAGCAGTGACTGTCAAAAAATCATCTGTATTTAGGTCAGTAAAGGTTTCCTCGATGTACCTCCAGAGCCTACTACTCAGGTTAGATGGGAGAGCGTATGTGTCTACGCTCCCAAAGACGGATACTCTGCCTCGCCAGCTGCACAGCACAGCCCTGGGAACCATGGCAGCACACAGTGCAGCAGCATATGGTCCTGGCTTGCAACCGGTAGCATGTAGGATATGTATTTTAGCTGGCAGGGGC
Source organism: Pelusios castaneus (assembly GCA_007922175.1). Taxonomy (NCBI): domain Eukaryota; kingdom Metazoa; phylum Chordata; order Testudines; family Pelomedusidae; genus Pelusios; species Pelusios castaneus. Next base: position 1,455,938 of record ML686154.1, read on the forward strand.
ACTGTGAGGAGAGAGATATCGGGTTCCACCTGTGTGCTCTGTGCAGAATGTTAGCCCCCAGTAAGCTTTCTATTAGGACGTACTTTGTCCGCTTCAGCAAAGCATAGGATGTTGATTGCCCTGCACCTTTCAGTGGAATGTGCTACTGGAAGGTTACATTGGTTATCTAGACTCTGTGTTAACAACAGCTTTATTATTTTTTTTTTTTTTTTTAGATTCGACCTTCACAAGGCCGGTGTCTACCCCAGCTGACCGGATGAGAAATATTCAGCGGCGTGCTAGAAGAAACAGAGAGGATATGTTTCAGGACCTGCTGAAAACAGCACAGGAATCCGTGAGGGAGAATCGAGCCTGGAGAGAGGAATCCCAACAGAGGAGGCAGGAACACAGGGATGAACTGATAAGCATCATGAAGGAGCAAACAGAACTGCTCAAGAGCATGATTTGCAGACCCAGGCGATTAATGTACAAGCTCCACTCCATACAGTTCAGCCGTGTCTGCCTCCCACACCCTGTAGTCCTTCAAAGAATTTCTTTGAAGGCCACCCGTCCCCCTGGTACACTGCAACATCCAGTCCCCCCCAGAGCTACCTTTTAGAGACCCGCAGCTACACCCTCCTGTAATCCCCCCCCTTTAGGTTTTAATAAAAACAGTGACAAATAATTTGAAGAGTGGCTTTATTTGTACACATTGAAAATCTCATAAGGTGCACCGGATGCATCCTGGAAGTTAACTAGGGGAGGGCATCATTGAAATGGTCCCCGAGTGCCTCCCTTATGCGAGCAGCTTCTCCTTGGGCCCCCCTAATACTCCTAGTGGCTGGCTGTTCGTATGCTTCCTCGAGGCGCTGTGCCTCCATAGCCCAACCTGGGGAAAACTTTTCTCCCTTACTTTCACAAATGTTATGAAGGACACAGCACGACGCAATCACAGCAGGGATGTTGTCCTCCGCCAAGTCCAGCCTCCCATACAAACATCGCCAGCGCCATTTTAAACAGCCAAAGACACACTCCACAGTCATTCTGCAGCAGCTCAATCTGTAATTGAACTGCTCCTTGCTGCGATCTAGGTTCCCGGTGTATGGCTTCATGAGCCATGGCATCATTGGGTATGCTGGGTCTCCGAGGATGACTATGGGCATCTCCACATCCCCCACAGTAATTTTTTGATCAGGGAAGAAGGTACCCCCTTGCAGCTTCCGGTACAGACCAGTGTTCCTGAAAATGTGGGCATCATGCACCTTTCCCGACCACCCAGCATTGATGTCCGTAAAACGCCCCTTGTGATCCACGAGTGCTTGCAGCACCATGGAGAAGTAGCCCTTCCTGTTGATATACTCAGTCGCGAGATGGTCTGGAGCCAAAATAGGGAGGTGTGTGCCGTCTATGGCTCCCCCGCAGTTAGGGAATCCCATGGCAGCAAAGCCCTCCACAATCTCACGAACATTGCCCAACGTCACCGTCCTCCATAGCAGAATGCGATTGATGGCTTGGCAGACTTGTGAGAGGGCTAATCCGACGATGGACCTCCCGACTCCAAACTGGTTTGCAACCGACCGGTAGCAGTCAGGAGTCGCCATCTTCCAGACAGCAATCGCAACACGCTTCTCCATGGTTAGGGCTGACCTCATGTTGGTGTCTTTCTGTCGCAGGGCAGGGGCCAACTCTGAACACAGTTCCAGAAAGGTTGCTTTCCGCATTCAAAAGTTCTGTACCCACTGCTTGTCATCCCACAGCTGCATAACAATGCGATGCCACCACTCGGTGCTCGTCTCTCGCGACCAGAAACGGCGTTGCACCGTGTGCAGATGATCGGTGAAGGAGCTGAGCAACGCGGTGCTGTTGCTCTGCATGGCATCGATCAGCCCCTGCTTCTTAGCGTCCTCGTCTGACTCGGAGCTCATTGCGTACTGAGCAACCATCCGAGGTGTATTTAGAATGCGGAAGGCGACAGTGGAGATCAGAGCAGGATCCATAAGTTATTGTGGGACAAGAAAAGTGTTATAAATATAGCGCTTTTGTGTGTACATATGTGCTGGTTCTATCGCAAAGGAGCATTCACCATGTGAATGCTCCTTTGCGATAGAAGAGCAGTGCATGGTGGGCACCTGTCCCACCATGCACTGCCCACAGCCAGCCCCCTAGTCCAGTTGCAGGGCTTCTGGTGGTGGTGGGGGCTGCGTTGCCAGCCCCCACTGTCACTCAAAGCCCCGAGGCTGAGCTGGGGGCTGGCCTGAACTGGTGAGGGTTCGAGACAGCCGCCTAGCTCAGTGCAGGGGTTCAGGTGGTGGCAGAGGCTCCGGCGCTTAAGCGCCGCAGCCCCTGCCACCACCTGAACCCCTGGACTGAGCTAGAGGGCTGCAGGGCTTCGGATCCGAGGGGGACAGTGGAAGAGAGCAGGACAGGGGCATGCTGACCACCACCACCACCCCCAGAGGTGAATCTAGAGCAGGCACCAGGAGTTGCCACAGTGTGCTGAGACCATCTCTGCCTACAAGCTGGCCTGAGGAGTGAGGGATTCCCGACCGCACTATGCAGCCATCCCATGCAGGGTCCTAGTGCCCTGAGTACTCCAGAGCTGGAGGTAGAAGCCCTGAGCTTGCAGCTACCCCGGGTGGCCAAGCAAACCTCTGGCTGACAAGCTCATGCCGAGTGAGGAGAATGGGGAGAGCAGGACAGGGACCCGCAGATCCTCCCCATGGTGCACTATTGCTGATGGGGGGGACACCAATGTCAGTATGGCCCCTCAGGTGCTGAAGACCCCACTTGCCTGCCCACAGACTGGCCAGTGGCTGGTTAGAGGCCTCACGAAATCTTATAGCCCCGGGCACACAGCAGCGTTAATCCAGCCCTGGCAAGTGGAGGGTGACTGTAATGTGTACACCAGCAGAGTTTTGTCAACAAAAATTGACTTTTCCTGACAAAACTCTAGTGCAGACAAGGCCATAGTGAACAGGCAAACAAATGGCAACAGAGCGTACTTAAGTTTTCTATCCAAACTTCCTCCAGTGACACTTTGAAAGTTACTGTAGCTGACAGTGTCAGAACTGATTGGGTTGGTGATGAACAGGGAGAGGAGGGGAAAGGCTCCTACCTTGTGGCAAAGACACTACTTGGTGTCACCCTTTGCTACTAGCTCCCTCCCAGTGAGGACTTGTGCTGAGCGTGGCTTCTTTGATGGGGTACAATGCAGCGAGAGCATTTTGCTGAAGCTACAAAGGACACAACCCAGTTGACTGTCCTCTGGTGAGGACCTCCTACTCACCCATTAAACAAAGCTGAAATCACATTGCTGGGTTAGGTGGTGCAGCCCCAGGACAGGACCAGGAAGAATTTCCCAAGATACTGAAGACAAGCTGCCAGAATGCACCTGGAGCTACGCTACCCACTGACACTGAGCCATGATTGGTGATTAATGGATGGGGGAGGAGAAAGTGAGGTGGGAAAGAACATTGACAATTGAACACTCATAGTGATGCATGAGGAACAGAATTAAGGGATTACTGCCAAAGGCTTCCTAAGGGCATGTTTTACATATGTAATTCATATAGATGTTTTGTTGCTGTGTTTTCTCAAGTTGAGAGTTTGTTCCCTTTTCCCTTAATTCAGTTTTTCTTGCTTCAAATGCAGACTCTGTGCTTGTGAGTGGGAAAGTATTACCTGTTAAGGCTACCTAGAGAAGGTACTTAGTGATCCCAGAAATGCCGGTAGTGTGTGTTAGTTTCTAGCACAAGAGTAGGCAACCCCTAGCACATGTCAACAGTGGCACACAAGCCCATTTGGAGCAGCACTCGGCATCCTCTGTGGCACCACAGAAATTGCCACTCCTGCCACCAAAAGACACTCCAAGTGGCTTCTGTTGGGGGCTGCTGCAGTGCGGAGGTCCCTGCCACGTCCATGCCCCAGGCATACCGTGTAAAGAAGCCGCCCAGAGCGGCTCCTCTCTGTGGTGTGCCACTGCCAAAAGGAGTGACTCCAGGTAACTGGGGATAGGGGTCCCCAGGCACCCTGCTGAGAGGAGCCCCTCCAGGTGGCTTCTTTCCATGAATGGGCTGTTGGCACCAGCTGAGGGTCAAGGAGGAGGGGCCGGCACAGGGATCGGCAAAGGTTGCCAGCCCCTGTTCTAGCCCTTGTTGCTCCCAACATCACATGCCAGAAGAGGTATATAGATATATTTCACAACAAAGGGAAAGCTAAGATCCTGTCCGATACCTCTCTTTTCTTTCATCTTCAGCCCTCAGCAAGGATTTCACATGAGAGCACTACATTAATAAACTATTACATTGTTTTTCCTTCGCAGCACTGGTGTAGTTGTGCATAGTCATTCCACTCTGCCAGTGTATATAGTACACATCTCCTTCCCAATATGTTTTTCATTGCTGTTTACGTACCTTTGTCAAGCACATCTCCCTGTGCTGTGATTCGCAATTCCTGGAAGGCTGTTTTAGTTATGTAGAATACGTAATGGGCACCTGATTTCCTGAATCTGCTGTGTTGTGCTCCAGTAATTACTTTATTTCAGTTTAGCAGAGTTCGCAATATCAAGATTAATAAGGCATTGGCTCTCAGCAAAATCTTGTAAGTAGAGGTCTGGTATTTCTTTATATTCAGCCTACTATATTGATTAGATTACTCCATTTGACTTCTTATGTTCCTTAATTAGTGGCTATTTTTTTCTAGCCTTCCCTGAATCTAGACAATTGTAATGTTTATAATACTACAGTTAAACATTACTATTGTCTAGACTCAGGGAAGGGTAGAAAAAAATAGCCACTGATTATTTCAAACTATGCCGTAACGTGTTCCTTCTCAATGACCTGTACTCTGAACCTGGATGCCCAATCACTACCTATGTTTAACCCTGTGATTGTCTGCCCTGTAAAACATTTTCTTAATAAAATTTTTAAGTTTCACTTATTCAACTTAAGCTGCATTCAATTTCACTCACTGTGAAGGAAACATGGCGGCAGCCCTGAAACTGCGAATTCCCTATAGTGCAGCAGCAGACAGCATGAGCCATGGAATTCCATCTGAAGCTTCCCAGAGCCCTGGATTTTGTGGATACACACCTAACCCAGCGATGACCTGGTGGAAGGAACTCCAGCTGTACACAGACTTGTCCTATGCAAGGAAATGGAAACAGTAGGAGAATCACACTGGGTTCATCTACACTTGTAAATTAAGTTGACTTAAGCCTGCTTAAGTCGACTTAATTTACTCTGCGTCTACGCTACAATTCCCTTAAGTTGACTTAAGAAAATTTTAAGTCGACTTTATTAAACCTACTTTAAAGTTGACTTTACTGGCTAAGTCAACTTTATTAAGTCGACTTAGCCAGAGTAGACGCAGATTAGCCCTAAATCGACTTTAAGTCGACTTAAAAGGCCCCCAGGACTCCCCCACTGACCTCCCTGCCAGGGTGGCTGGCACAGCCAGAGCCTGCCATGCCCACCCGCAGGGCAGGACACAGCCCTGCCCACCCCGCTCCTATGCCCTGCCACTGTCCCTGTCCTGCTCAGCCCCCATTGTACCCTGGTGCAATGGGGCAAATGCTGAACCCCCTGGCACTTTGAAAGGGGTGCCCCCCCCACCATGGACCACTCCCAGGTCCACTGAGCCCCTACAAGTCGACTTAGGCATCCAGTGTGGATGCTCTAAGTCAATTTGGCAAGGTTCACTTTAAGTCAACCTAATTTTATAGTGTAGACATGCTAAGTCGACTTATTTGGCCAACTGTATACATAGCCACTGTTACTTCACTTTATTGGGGAACAAGGCAGAGACATCTGCACCACCCTGAGGCTCACCACTGCCTCAAGCCTCACAGCAGGTGCAGAAGTCCTGGACTCCCCAAAGCAGAATGAAACTGCAGAGAAACACAGCTTTTTCACTGCAGGCCAATTCAAACGGGAAGGACTAAACCCCCTACGTTACAACCTGGAGCACACTGGCTGCTAGATGCAATTTTGGGGCCTTGACAGACTCCCTGATTTGGGACTTAGGGTCACTACCTACAGGTGTAGATGATCCAGGAAGACAATCTCACATTAGACAGATGTCAGACATAGAATATGCAGCAGAAGCCTCAAAAGAAAGGATGAAAGCCCTAAGAGGCACAACACCACAGAAGTACACGCAGTGAGACAATGACAAAGGAGAGCAGGTGGCCAGGGCTCCATATCTATAGTGAAATCTGTTTATTGTGGGAGACTGCACGAGTGAACAAAGGAGAAATGCCCTACACCAAGACATTACTGCAAGGAATGTGGCAAGTTGAACCATATTAGCAATGTGTGCAAGAGCAGAGGAAAATCCCAGAAAGATTGTTGCAGGCTTGTACAAGGAGAGCACATTAGACAGCCATGATGACATCATAGGTCTCCCTCACATCCAAGAGCATACGAAGTTCAGGCTGACCGAACAGGAAAGCAACAAGGGTCAAAACCATGTTTGAAGCAGTGTTAATAGGGATCTCTCCTGTGGGATTTCAGCTGAATAGCACAGACTCCTGCAATGTGATTCTTCGGTGTAAATTGCACTTGAACACATCCATTACAAAGACCTGAAACAATCTAACAGGATAACGCAGCTCGTAGGAAAATGGGACCTCATAGTAACTGATCTGAAAAACAACAGCACCGTCTGAATTTGATAGCAGCATCGGTAAGCGCTACAGCCCTCTCTGGGGAATACAGCAATACAAACCAGGAAGCTGATCAGAGTGCAGCATCAGAATTTTATAGCTTCAGTGCAAGAAGTAAAAGGGGAGTCTCCCAGGCACAATGGAAACAATTGTAAAAGCATATCAGAATGACTTCAGAGGTATCAGGTGCCTTGAAAGAAACCTATGACAGGAACTTGTGTGGTTACCATGAAGGAACATTCCTGTAGCACTGTGTAATCTAGGACACAAGGGGTATGTCTACACTGGAGACTCTGTTAAGTCAACTTAACCATGGTCGATTTTAAGTTGACTTAAAGTCAACCTTGTTAAGTCGACTTGGGCTATGTCTACACTTGTTAATTTAAGTCAACTTAGCATGTCCCCACTCAAAAATTAAGTCGACTTAAAGGAGACCCTGCCAAATCGACTTCGAGCATCCACACTGGACGCCTAAGTTGACTTGTAGGAGCTAGGTGGACCTGGGACAGGTCCACAGTGGGAGGGGGGTACCCCTTGCCAAATGCCAGGGGGCTCAGCATTTGCCCCATTGTACCTGGGTACAATGGGGGCTGAGCTGGACAAGGACACTGGCAGGGCATAAGGGCAGGGTGGGCAAGCTTAAGTCGACTTAATTTGTAAGTGTAGATGCACCCTTAGAGACTCCACAGCCCTGTATCCATACTGGCAAGTGCTAGGTTGATGGAGGAATGACCAGAAACTCTGCGAGGGGGCCTGGAGACCAATTAGGTTAACTTAAGAGCTATTCTCCATCTACACTGGCTTAAGTCGACTTAATAAGGTCGACCTGAGCCTTAGATCGACCTTAAGAGGTGGTGTTATTAAGTTGACTTAAGGAAATGCTTAAGTTGTCTTAATAAGTGCCCCCAGTGTGGACACAGTGGTCTGTAGGTCAACTTAACCGTACTTAAGTTTTCCTAAGGCTCCAGTGTGGACATACCCAAGGAGCTTGAAAGTCTGCTTCTCAGAAGTATCAGAGCATCTGTAAAGGCCAATACCCCCTGGCTAAAGAGCCTGCTGGTGGTAAAGAAGCCATCAGACAAATGATGTATCTGCATAGAACCAAAGCCACTGAACCACACATTGAAAAGATGTCACGATTCACTGTCCACAATTGATGACATCGTGCCAAAACTTTACAAACCCAGAATCTTTATAGGACTGTGATGTGAATGATGGGTTTTGGCAGTCCAAAGACACTCCAGATTGCTGACAACCTTTGCAACAGCATTTGGTCACTACAGAGGGCTGTGCATGGACACAAAGCCAGCACCCAAGGTGTTCCTGAGAAGACTCACCTAGGTGCTAAGAGCACTGCCTGGGGTAAATATAATTGTAGGTGAAGGGTGCAATGATATAGAAGCTGAAGAAGACCATGACAGAGAACTACAAGCTTTTCTATAGCAGTGCAGGGACAAGGGCATAAAATTCAACACAGGAAAAAATGTCATGAGGTGACCTGCTTTGGACATTGGCTGACAACAGAGGGATCAAAAGCAGATTCCCAACAAGATCAAGGCAGAAAGAGACATGCTAGCCCCAGTGAACATGAAAGGACCACAATGCTTCATAGGAATAATACTTTTTCTGTCCAAGTTCTGTCCACACCTGGCTACTGTAGCAGAACCCATCCATCAGTTCACAAGGCAGGATGCTGAGTGAGCTGAGGCAGATCCCCAGCTGTAAGCATTTAGCATGCTGAAACGAATGATAACAGATGTCTCTAAGTACTGACAGCCAGGAAAGTCATTGGGTGTGTCTACACTTACAAGTTAGGTCGACTTAAGGAGGCTTAAGTCGACCTAAACAAAGGCAAGTCCACACTGGGCTTTCCTTAAGTGGACTTAAGCATTTCGACTTAATAACACCTGGTTTTAGGTCGACTTAAGCCAGTGTGGACGGGGATTAGTGCCTAAATCGACCTTATTAAAGTGACTTAAAGTCGACCTTATTAAGTCGGCTTAACAAAGTTGACTTAACTGTTCTAGGGTAGACATAGCCTCTAGAGAGAGTGGTATCACACAGCGCTGTTTCATATACATGGCACTCTGCAATGCCACGAGAGTGCCATAATATTTCAATTTATGGTATGTATGGCTGACTTAGAGTACATTTAAGTCAAATCTTCCTGCCACAGCAAATGAGTTTGACACCCCTGGAATAGATTATCACACAAAATTGGCTACTCACACTTTCAATAAAGCACTATAGCTACATCTTTCTTGGTGTTTTGTTTTACAAAGGGATCCTACAAAAACTTGGTGACTGAGCAACAAAATGGCAGATAAAATTCAATGTTGATAAATACAAAGTAATGCACATTTGAAAACAGAACCCCAATGATACCTATACAATGATGGGGTCTAACTTTGCTGTTACCAGTCAAGAAAGAGATGTTGGAGTCCATTTTAGATAGTTCTCAGAAAAATTCTGTTCAGTGTGCAATGGCAGGCATAAAAGCTAATTGCATGTTAGGAACCATTAGGAAAGGAAAGGGATAAATAACAAGACAGAAAATATCATAATGCCTCTATATAAATCCATGGTATTCCCACATCTTGAATACTACATGCAGATCTGGTTGCCCAATCTCAAATATATCTATATACTAGAATTGGAAAAGGTATACAGAAAGGCAACTAAAATGATTAGGGGTATGGAACAACTTCCATCTGAGGAGAGCTTAATAAAAACTGAGAATTTTCAGCTTGGAAAAGAAACGACTAAGGAAAGATATGATGGAAATCTGTGGGATGTCTACACTGGCAATTTAGGTCAAGTTTAGTAGCCTTAAGTCAACCTAAATTACTCCCCATTCACATTGGACTTTCATTAAGTCGACTTAAGAAATTCCTTAAATCAACTTAGTAAGAACCACCGGTTAGGTCAACCTAACCCTTAAGTCAATTCTTTAGGTTGACGTAAGCACAGTGTAGACATGAATTAACCCTTAAGTCAACTTTATTAAGTTGACTTAAGGGCAGTTAGGTTGACTTACTAAGCCCCCATTCAGGGTAATCACTTTGTTAAGTCGACTTAATAAAGTCGACTTTAAGTCAATTTAACATCAATCTTATTAAGTCAACTTAACAAAGTCAACCTAACTTTTTCTAGTTTAAACACAGCCTATAAAATCTTGACTGGTATGGAGAAAGAGAATAAGGAATTGCTATTAAATACTTCGCATAACTTGTTAGTCTTTAAGGGTGCATCTACACTGGCAACTTAGGTTGACTGAAGGAGGCTTGAGTCAACCTAAACAAAGCTGTGTCCACACCGGGCTTTTCTTAAATCGACTTAAGCATTTCCTTAAATCAACTTAAGGAAAGCTTAAGTCAACTTAATAACACCTCGTTTTAGGTCGACTTAAGCCTTAAGTCAACTCCTTAAGTCGACTTAAGGCCAGTGTGGACGGGGATTAATGCTAAGTCGACTTTATTAAGTCAACTTAAAGCCAATATAATGGCTCTGTCTGCTATTAAGTCGACTTAACAAAGTTGACTTAACTTTGTAAGTGTAGACATAGCCATTGACACTCCAGTGTGATTCATCGGAGAAGGGATTGGGTGAAGTATTCTGTAGAAGCAGCCACTTGTTTATATCAGAAGGACTCTTTCAGTTACTGAAGAGCACATGCCTAAATAAAAAGATCTTCTGGCTGTGGTACTCAGAGTGGATCAATTCCATCAGTGCACCTACAGCCACCCTGTAGTGGGGAAATCAGTCCACAAAGAGACAGTCATGGCAAAGCCCCTTCTCGGAGCTTCAGAGATTGCAGCGCATGTTAATGCTCTTCTAGCATTACCTGCTAGAGAACAGCTATTGTCCAGAATAATTACTGTTGTTAGCTGACACCCTGTGCAGGGAACATATACCCATCATTAGTGAGTTGGAGAAAGGGAATCAGGTCACTGAATCTATTGACATGCTGCACTAGATCTCAGTTTCAACAGCAAAGCTGGTGGAAATCAAAGAGGCTATGGAACAGGACAGCTAAATAGATGCAATCAAGAATCGGTACTTGCAGAGTGACCAAAAGACAAATGCTGGTAGGAGCAGAACTATATTTTCAAATTTAAAATAAACTGAATGTGCAGGATGGAATCATATTTAAAAGGACAGAGAGCTGTTGTCGTTATTTCATTATTTAAGGATCTCAAAAATAAACACTTCATACCTGGGCATTGACAATTGTCTTAGGCAGGCTCAAGAGTGTTTATTGGCCAAGAACAAATACACAGTTCTACTCCTTGATACGAAGTTGTGATGCTTGCTAGTCATGTGATAACCCACACAGAAAGACTCTATTCTTCAACAGGAGCTACCCACCTGAACATGGAAAAATTGGGAGAAGACTTATTTATCTTCAAGGAAAAGCAGTACCTGATTACGGTGAACTACTGTTCAAAAGTCTGAGTGGTCAATGCAAGTCAGTGACTGGCAAATTGAATGTCCACTTTGTGCAATATGCCATTCGAGACACTGTATTCACCATCATTAGAGCCCAGTTTGCCATGGAAGTAGTCAAGGAATTTGCAGACAAATGGGAGTTTGCACACCTCCTGACCAGCATACCATCAGAGTAATGGTAAGGTGGAATCAGCTATGAAAACCACTAGAAGACTGTTACATAGGCCATTTCTTCTGGTTCAGGTCACTTGTTAGGCCAAAATAGTCAAACACAAGCATTCATGGGACCAGGAACATCATTTACTATAGGAAAAGATGGAAATTGCCCCTCCAGACCTTGGTTTCCCCTCTTGCCCCCAACTTTTCATATGCCTTTATGTTCCATTATGTCTTTCTCTTTTGGGAGAGAAAAACAGACTTTGCAGAATTTCATATAACCACATATAAGGTTCCATATGCTGACAACTTTGCCCCACTCCCTCGAATTTTTCTGAGGTGGTGCCTCTGAGTGCCATGAAAGACTAAAACTCTGCTACCAATCAGGGGAGAGCTATTACAGCCAGAAGGATAGGGATACTGCCAAGAGGAGATGGCCAACAATCAGAGAAAGCAGGCAGTAGAGTAGAACAAGTCAGCCAAGGACCTACCAGCCCTAGAGACAGGCACTCCTGTGAGGATCCAGCCATTAGAGAGAGATACAACAGCCAGTTAGAGCATAGATCATCCCAGAATGGAGAGCCAGAAGACCATCCAGAGGCCAGTCCCACTGGGTGGGAGAAGATGCCACGGGAGAGAGTTTGCTAGACTTGGAGATAGGTAACAGAGGACCAGAAAGACGTCATTCTTGATGTGTTCTCCTTTTGAGAAGACCAGACTAAGTACCCATCTGATTCATTGGTAAAAAAATCAGACTCCAGCTCAGATATCTGCTAGCAACTGTTGGCTGAAGTGAGACGGAGTGTGGTTCTGGACAGCAATTATTTGTATTTAATGTTTGGGATTAAATATTTGTAAAATATAGATGAAGTACCACATTCAGCAGAACTGGAGCCAGCGGACCAATGTTTCCTGGAGTGACTGTTAATGATGGGACACCAGTGAAACAGAGAATTTGGGAGTTAAGCTAGAACCAACTCAATCACATGGGCAGAGCCATCTAGTATTTAAATGAAGTTTCACTTATTCAGCTTAACTTGCATTCAGCTTCACTCACTGTGAATCAAATAACATGAGCAGGATCAGTTGTGCAATACAAAGACTGGATGCATGGAGAAGCAGATGAAAATATGAAGGAGGAAACAGCATCAAGAGACAAGCCAGCTCTCTGTAAACCAGGGAATATCTGATGTTGACATCATACGTATTCTGCAGTAAAATAAAGATTAAAATGTAACATTCTTGCCAAATAACCCAGAGCTTATGGAAAGTGGGGTGCCCTAACCTGATAGGAGCTTTTTCTAATTTTCTTCTGTGTGTAAACAAAATACATTTCATATCCTTTTGTTAAATCACAGGAGAGTGGAGAGTTCCGAGGCAGCCGAGATTTGACAGTGAGGGCAATAAACTATCAGTTTTACTGATCATGTGGGCATGATAAGTATTCATTCTGCACGAACTAAATTCATGTAGTCAGTTCAGGGTAAAATTAGGGGTGAATTCTCTGGGGAGGAGAGAGACTTCTTTGGTTATCCTAAAGTCATGATCAGAAAGATGGACGGCAATATTCTACATTTATGTTTCACCTGGTTTACTCAGAATCCTTATGAACATGCAGAAGAATTTAATTATCCTCTAGCCAGAAAAGAGCCCACAACTTCTGAATACTATCTTGACCTTTTCACTCCCCTACTCTTCTTAGACAGAGCTAGGGGCCTGCTCTCTTTTCAGCTCACTTCACAGGGTTTTTTGCCTGTGTATAGTTTAGAGGAACTGCAAAATGATATTAGACAGAGAAGAAAAAGGGTCTTGATTATTGTGCTGGAGTACTTGGCTTAGGGCCAAATTGTGTTTTCTAGTACCACTGACAGGACCAAGATTCAGGATCAACTGAATCTACAGACTACAATTTGATTGGCTTCACATGAGATTAAACTCACTTGACTCTCCTGTTGTGTGATTTCCATTAGTAACTGAAGATGCACTTTCACCAGACCATCAATTTCTATCTCAGGAGGAACTGGAGTTGTTTCTACACTTATCTCTGGCATTTGTTAACTTTCACACCTTGATTAAAGTGGTCCCATAGCTTCCAATTCTTTGTACAGCAGACAAATTCAAGACAACAAGCTCACATCACACAAAGTTTATACAGAAATATTCCATTATCTCATACCATGCATGCACAAGACCAGAGACGAACACACATTCAGAAACAGCACGTTCCTCAGGAACAGCTGTTAAAATGTCACCTGCTCTGCTCTGTGATCTAGTTCAAAGTGAGGATGAACATCTTGCCTAATTGTGGAATTAGACTTGTTGGCATTTTTTAAAAAGAAAGCGTAATGCCCATGGGGACAGCCAGCAGTTTGATCCATGCTCAGTTAGGCGGTGTGTCAGACCATGTCTTGTACTGCCAAGGACTCACCTTTGGGACCTACTCTTAAGAATTCCTCTAGTTCTCAGGTGTTGGTAGCACCGCTACATATCATTGCTATTCTCTGATTTATGAAGCAGTAACAGAAGAAGGTTGGAAGGATACCATATATTCCATGCCTCTTGCCAGCTTTCAGGTATCCTAAAATGACCACTCTCTAGTTGGGGATGTGGTAGGAAAGCAGAAATAATCATGACACAATGTCAAATGCTATGTCATATGGAAAAGTTACCACCACCTCCATATTCCTAACAAAATCTCCGATAGATGCAGGATAATAGGAAAATATGTTTTTTACACAACCAGACCACAATAGTAACTTTTTTCTTTTGGTGCTTTCCTCCAACCATCAAAAGGGTCAATCTCCTTTACCAATTTTGAGGCATAAAAAGTACAGAAAGAACAGAACAAGTATTCTTGCTTACTGTCGTCCCCATGCTCTTTTACATCTTATTTTGTATGTACAGCACATAGCCAATTAATCTCTGAATTTATTAATGCAATAGACACATGTTACAGCATCAGAGTTACACCAGAGATTCAGTTGGCCCATTATCGCTGTAATCACTTGGAAGTGATTTTAATAGAACCCAGAGGCTCTAAGACAACAGAGACTTCATTCCATAAGCCATCTCCAGGAGCTAATTATCAAAGGGAAATTACAGTGCAGGCAAGTCAAGTGAACACTATACATCAACATCATCTCAAAGGACTGAGCAAATTGTGTACCAACTATATCAATCTGTGGCAAGGTGTTTTAAGGTAGTCTGATTGTATATGTTTATATAGTTTATGTCCATAATTGGCAATCATGTTGTGCCACCAAAGTTTTCGATGCCCACTTGATCACAGGCCATGTGGCAGCATCCCTAGGTACACATATTTCGGAATTAATTGGTCTTCCATTCTAATGCTAAGTCCATACCAGGTCCAATGCACCAAGAAAGTTGCCAAAAATCAAACCAGTGTTGATGGAGGTGGTTGCTTGGGTCCTGGTTCAGCTGTGAATATCCTTGTTTCTGATCTTGTCCTACCACCTGGTATGACTAACACAAACAATAACAGAAAGCATCAATTCAAAGTTCTTCAGCTTTCCTCAGCACCATCGTTTCAATTCCATACAATACAACTGGTGGTGTTGTGGTTCTATAGATCTGGATCTCCATAGCAATGTCTGCACAGAGGGTGCTGAAGTGCCTGATAGAAGGCAGCAGCTGCTGCTATATAAACATCACATCTTTTGAGCTTCCTCCAGGGCTGTCCATGAGGCTGCCCAAATACTTGACACCTGCCATCTGCTTGATGTCCTGTCCAAACCAAAATTAATACTGAGCTGCTTGTAATCCAGAGCTGGAGGCTGTTTGATGGTATTTTTCCAGGAACTCAGTTTTATCCAGATTAAATTGTAGCCTCGCTTGTTTCTTAGCTTCAGCTGCTGTGATTCACCGATAACATTTGAAGGGTAAGGCCCCCATGTTGAGCTGGCAGAAGTGAGCACTGATAACTTGAAACAACTCCATGCTTCAACAGATGACGGAGGGAGAGGGAGTAAGACATCAGTCTCTAATGTATCAGTGGCCTTTTGCAGTTCAGAACAGAACATTACCTGATTGCTTGGTTGTAATAAGAGCTGTTGGTTGAATTGGTCTAATTTTGGTCCATTAACTGGTTATCTTTGAAGTCAGAGGTGCACATTTGTCAGCAGAAGCCGATGATCAAATTCAGCATTTCTGTGAATTCCTACATCCATGACTGTTGACTGCCAGTGATCATTAACATGGACATGAGCGAAAACAGCCCTGATGAAATCATCTGGATTGTACCAGCTCTGTTTGTGAATCATTGAATGATGACAAAGTGAGTCAGCAATCCTCATGTCTCTGGCACCCACAAGTTTATTCTTGTACTTCTCCCCAATACCACACTTACCAGGCATACATGCCACCAAGGTGTCATTATTCTTTCCTTTCTGAACCTGAAAGTCACCCAGGACCACAACAACATCTTTTCCCAGAGGTTCATTAAAGACTGACTACAGTAGCTAGTAAAAATTATATGCAGCAGCATCATTAGCATTGGTGGGATCATCGAAGGCAAAGATATTAAGATTCCCACAACCACTACAGAATCAGATGCTCATAAGTCACTCCTTAATCACTCGTCAACCCTACAATGCCTCTCAGGCAGAGGGTGAAAGTACACTGGACATGTCTTGTTGGAGCAACTCATTCAGAACATAGTCCCACCATTTCCTAGCCAGCACACGTCAGAAAAAGTTCAAGGTTCAATGTTCAGATTCTTCAATGTGACAAGGACAGCTTTAGTGGTGTAAGATATGGAAGAAATTAAGTATAGCAACTAGCTGACTCCATTTTGTAATCAGCAAACTCCATTTCAGCTAGAGCAAGAAGTCACGTACTCTGTCGGAACGGAGGGGGGGGGGTGAATTTGCATAAGAAAGGGGCGGGTGCAGGGAATGAAACTTAGGAAAACAGCCATCTAGCAGACCCCATATAAGGAAAGAAGAGTTTCTTCCCTAATAAGGAAAGATAGTGAGGGGCATTGTGGGATTGGAGGGGAGCCAAGTCGCACTATGTGATGTATACCTAATTGTAATGTGAAGTGTATTACCTATATAAGGTAACTCCACCCTTTGTGAGGGACTCTTGGGCCTTTGCCTGGTCCCAGGGGTCCGCAGCTGCGTATAGGTTTTTACTAAACTTTTCTCTTTTGCTAAGTGTGGCCTCCGCTGACTGAACACCCCTAAAATTTCCTCCACAAAGACAATGTTCAAACATTCCAGACACTAATTTTGTATTTGCCACCAACACACAAGATAGCATCATAGCTCTTTTGCAAGGTTTCATTAGTCATTTTTGTCTCAACAACATCAAAAAAATACCTCTTGTCCCTTTCAGTTATATGGACAATTGACCAGATTGTCGCAGGTTGTCAGCTTCAGTATAAGCACCCTCACAATGTGAACTTGCTGACTCTGGAGGGCCTGACAACATACAAAAGAACTACAAAGAATATCTTAGTTTCCTTTAACTCATGCTTTAGGGTTAGATTCCACCAGTCCCATAAGCTGCTTCTTACATGACAAAATACTTGTAGATCTATATTCAAAACAAATTCTGAGCTTTCAGGACTAGGACAGGAGCTATGAGTGAAAGCATGGCTGAGTCTCTTTCTGAATCAGATTAACAGCATAAATGTTTATGGTTATAGTCAAAATGCTATTCATTTTCATTTGCCTTTTCTTCTACATACTGTAGGCAGACAATTTTCCTTTCATTATTCCTACTTTCTGTTTGGATTGAGTCACAGGAAAGGAAAAGCACAAGGGCTTTGGAAGTTCTTTTCTTTAGAAAGCATCAGAGTAGATTAACCTTTGCAAAATGTTAAAGCCAGAGGTAAGAGGTAAGCCCTCAGTTCTAAATATATTGACTAGCTTACCCTATCCTACAGCATTTTTAGAGTTTAAATTTAAAACAAAGTCAGAACAGTGAGCTCTTTGCAGCAGAGACAGCCTTTTGTTCTGTGTTTGTACAACACCTAGCAGAATAGGGTCTTGGTCTATAATTAGGGCTCCTAAGCACTGTGGTAATACAGCTAATAAATAAACAAATAGATTTCCTACAAAGGAAAGGCAAGACACACACACCCCTTTCAAAGACTGTTCAGCCCATCTTTTTAGGGCCCCATTCAGCACCAACTGAAATTAAGAGAAATCCTTTCACTGAGGCCATGTACACACAATCACTTTATTGCGCATTAAGAGTCATTACCATGCGATACCAACAACAGCGTACACACGTGCAATAGGGCTCTTGCGCGTCAGCAGCCCAGTTGTAGCACAATACAAAAACCACCTCAACGAGGGTGGTAGCAGTTAACGCGGAACAGCTGTTGCGCCTTTCCACTCGTGTGTACGCTTACCGCGCAATGATTGGCCTCCGGAACTGTCCCAGCATTCCAAAGTCGTCCTCTCTGGTCTTCCCCCCACCTGCTCTGTAGCCGTGATGAAACAGTCCCTGCCCTGTTTCAATTCCTGGGATTTTCTAATTCTCCTCTGTTTCACTTCCTGTTCCCTTCCTCGTGGAGTGGAGTGCAGCTCTGATCTTACCTAGCAATGGCGGCCCATCATGGAAGACGCGCACCCCTTTGGAGCACAGCAGAGGTGCTGGACCTGATCAGCACCTGGGGAGAGTCTGCTGTGCAGGCGCAGCTACGCGGCAGCAGGCGAAATTTCGATACATATGGCATAATTTCTCGGGCCATGTCCGAGAGAGGTCATGAGAGAGACACTGTGCAGTGCAGATCAAAGATGAAGGAGCTAAGAATAAGCTATTACCAAGCGAAGGAGGCAAACCGCCGTTCGGGATCAGCGCCTGCTACATGCAGGTACTACAAGGAGATCAAAGCCATCCTCAGTGGGGACCACACAACCACTGCAAAGAGTCCTGTGGACACATCGGCCCCCCCTCCTCCACTGAATGCCAGAGCCGAGCAGGATGAGGACGAGCAGGATGAGGAGGAGGAGATGGAGGATGACCTGGAGGAAAGCGCAACAGCGTGTAGCCAGGAGCTCTTCTGCACCCCCGCTGAGACGTCCACCCAAGACATGAATTGCAGCATGTCCTCTGAGGCGGCAGAGGGGGGTTCAGGTAAGTTTCTCTTCCATGCAGCTATGGCTCCTGCTAAAAAATCATTGTTCGGGGTAGGAGTGCTTGCTGTCTCGGTCCCCGCTGTGCACGCTCTTTACTATGCATTCATTAGAAGTGCATCAACACAAGCAGTGACTGTCAAAAAATCATCTGTATTTAGGATGCTAAAGGTTTCCTCGATGTACCTCCAGAGCCTCCTACTCAGGTTAGATGGGGTAACGTATTTGTCTACGCTCCCATATAAGCATACTCGGCCTCACCAGCTGCAAAGCACAGCCCTGGGAACCATGGCAGCACACAAGGCAGTAGCATACGGTCTCGGCTGGCATCCAGTGGCATGTAGGATATGTATTCTAGCTGACAGGGGCACTCTGAGGAGAGAGATGTCGGGTTCCATCAGTGTGTCCTGTGCAGAATGTTAGCCCCAGTAAGGTTTCTATTAGGATGTACCTTGTCCGTTTCAGCAAAGCATAGGATGTTGACTGCCTTGTAGCTTCCAGTGGAATGTGCTACTGGAAGGTTACATTGGTTATCTAAGCTATGTGTTAACAATAGCTTTATTATTCTTTTTTTTTTTAGATTCGACCTTCACAAGGCCGGTGTCTACCCCAGCTGACCGCATGAGAAACATTCGGTGGCGTGCTAGAAGAAACAGGGAGGATATGTTTCAGGAGCTGATGAAAACAGCACAGGAATCCGCAAGGGAGAATCGAGCCTGGAGAGAGGAATCCCAACAGAGGAGGCAGAAACACAGGGACGAACTGATAAGCATCATGAAGGAGCAAACAGAACTGCTCAAGAGCATGATTGCTCTGCAGACCCAGGCGATTAATGTATGGGCTCCACTCCAGACAGTTCAGCCGTGTCTGCCTCCCACACCCCGTAGTCCTTCAAAGCATTTATTTGAAAGCCACCCGTCCCTCTGGTATACTGCAACATCCAGTCCCTCACAGAGCTACTTTTTAGAGACCCGCAGCTACACCCACCTGTAACCCCTCCAAAACCACCCAACCGCCCCCCTTTTTATCTTTTAATAAAAACAGTAACAGAAAATTTGAAGAGTGGCTTTATTTGTACACAGTGAAAATCTCATAAGGTGCACTTGATGCGTCTTTGAAGTGAACTACGGGAGGGCATCATTGAAATGCTCCCTGAGTGCCTCCCTTATGCGAGCAGCTCCTCGTTGGGCCCCCCTAATACTCCTAGTGGCTGGCTGTTCGTATGCTTCCTCAAGGCGCTGTGCCTCCATAGCCCACCCCAGGGAAAACTTTTCTACCGTATTTTCACAAATGTTATGAAGGACACTGCACACCGAAATTACAGCAGGGATGTTGTCCTCGTCCAAGTCCAGCCTCCCATACAAACAGTGCCAGCGCCCTTTTAAGCGGCCAAAGGCACACTCCACAGTCATTCTGCAGCGGCTCAATCGGTAATTGAACCGCTCCTTGCTGCGATCCAGGTTACTGGTGTACGGCTTCATGAGCCATGGCATCAGTGGGTATGCTGGGTCTCCAAGGATGACTATGGGCATCTCCACATCCCCCACTGTAATTTTTTGATCTGGGAAGATGGTACCCCCTTGCAGCTTCCAGTACAGTCCAGTGTTTCTGAAAATGCGGGCATCATGCAAGTTAGTTCAAATTAAGGAGGCTTAATTCGAACTAACTAAAGCCATGGCTACACTAGGCTTTAGTTAGTTTGAATTAAGGGCTTCCTTAATTCGAACTAATAAGTTCGAATAGGGTATTCAAAGTAAAGGGTTAATTCGAACTAACTAGTTTGAATTAGCCAATGTGGCCATGTTAATTCGAACTAATTTCTTAGTTCGAACTAACCAGCCATTGAAATCAATGGGGATCGCTAATTTGAACTAAACAAGTGCCATAAATGGCACTTGCTTAGTTCAAACTAACTTTTTCTAGTTCGAATTAAGCTAATTCAAACTAACTAAAATTAGTTCTAATTAGTTAGTTCGAACTAACTAATTCAAACTAATTTTAGCAAGTGTAGACATAGCCTTTGTTAGCAGTTTGAGTAGCAGGAATTTTTTGTCCTTGTAAAGGTAGGATAATTTGAGAAAGAAAGCAGCCAACTGTGATTATACCCACTGTGGGATAGCCCACAGAGCTGGCTTTGACAAACTCATCCGTCTGTAATGAAGACTGTCTTTTTGTTGCTGTTATGTAGACCACAGGAGTGACTTTCTGTGAACACCAGGGGTTTTATAGGAGTTCAGGTCTTAGCTGTTGTGACAGAAACTACAGTTCTTATTAGTTGCTTGAAAATTACTACCCACAGTAAAGGAGCATTGTGGGGGATGCAGTCAAGAGTGAAAAGAGGGCAGATTTCACAAGCTTTCGGTTTGGAACTCTATAATTGCTTATGGATTTTTTAAAAAATGCAATATTTGAAAATTAAACTAATGCTTGTTTATTATTCTTTGAACAACAAAATTAATGAAATAAACCTCATTATAGTAAAATCCTTCACGATACCAAAAACCCTGGCAGTGTCTTTCTAGATCGTTAAAATAAAAAATAAATCAAGAACTGTATCTAGAGAATTTTATCAGCTAATAACTTACTTTTGAAAATATATCAGGAAAACTGTATATAAAGCATGAATAGATGATATAAGACCCTTACTGAGTCCCAGGATGATCTACAAATAATTGCAGTTGAGTTGCGGAGAAGACATCAAAAATTGCAGAAAAGTAACAATGGGCTTTTATTAATTGCAGTGATTTGGAAAAGCCACAGCAGGCTGTTTGTTTAAGAAAAATTTGCTGGAACAATATAAATTCCCAATTATTATGTTGCACCTGTGATTTTTTTTATTTTATTATTTATTTATTTTTTGATAACCACATAATTTGGTGCACTTGGAGGGTCATAATGGGGCAAGCAAGGCAGCTGCCCGGGGTGTAAAGCTGGAGGGTGGGGATGCTGAAAAATGGGGCAGGAAAATGGTAGGGGATAGAGCTCTTCTGTGGGCATGGTGTCGGCACCCTAACTTCTTCACTGCTGCTGGTGGCAGCTCTGCCTTCAGAGCTGAGTGCCCAGCCAGCAGCCGCAGTTCTCCTGCTGCCCAGATCTGAAGGTAACACTGCCACCAGCTAGAGTGGAGAAGTAAGGATGGTAACATGATGCCCACTGGAGGGCTCTGTTCCCTAGACTTTGTTTCCTTCACCCCCAGCCTCCCTCCCTTCCAGCTTTGTGCCCTGCCCAAAACTCTCCAAGATCATTCAATGTACTAAGGGAGAATATGTATAATTCTACTATGCCAAGTAAGCTAATTTCAAATAAAAATTGTAGTGGAAAAGTATATCGTGGAATCCACAATTTCAGCAGTACTGTGAATGAAGTAGAATCTTCTTCATAGACCTTTACTGTGCAATCACTATTTTGCAAACATAGACCTATTAGATGCTTAATTCCATATTACTTGTGCAAACTAGTTGCTATACATTGCAGTACCAATTAACAGAATTACTCAATAATCCACCTTTACTTCCAGAAATCAGATAATATTTAGTATTATTTTTATTATTATTTGTATTGTGGTAGCACACAATATCGTCCTGACCCAACAAACCATGAACTTAAAGTCCCACTGAAATCAACCAATGCTTAAATGTTTTGCTGGATCAAAGTCTCTACCATCAGTCTGAATGGTATTAAAAAACATAATGCTGTTAGAGGATCTAATAGACCATCATAAAATATGGCATAGAGGATTTTTTTAAAGGACTGGAAAATCTCTGCTGCTTTCACTGTATGTTACGGTGTATAATTTCCCCCCAAAACGTCATGAGGAAGTTACCGGAGATGCCCAAATCTCCTGATGGGAAAGTATCTGCAAGCTCTTTGACTGACAGATTTATCCAGTACTCATCTAAGTAAAGATTCGTCTAACACTCTAGACTATTTATTTAATCTTTTTCCTACAAAATGATTATTTTTATTGAAGCAATTAGGAAAATTAAATGATGCAGTAAGTAATTACCACAAGTTTATTATACCAATGTATACAATGTTGTGGAATACTCCAGAAATGTAATTAAAGCAGCAAAATTTCAATTGCCACCCTAGGTTTTAATTCCTGATTACTTAAACAGAAAAAAGGCCTTAGAAAATAAAGTGGGGGAAAAGGTGACATATGCAACCTAAGAAGGCAGAAAGAGGGGCAGGATGTAAACCTGCATTTCTTTTTGCTGATGGTCTGTGGAGCTAAATGGCAGCAAAAGATTCCAGTTGTTTTCTGAAAGCTTTACAATGATTCCCAGCTACTAACCTGTTTTGTGTAATTGAGCACTTTCACATGCAGCTCTTTGAGTGTATGGTCGTGATATTTCATTGGAATTACTGGCTCTCTCTCCACCAAGCCAAAGAGACAAAATACCCTTTATAAGTAGGTCTGTTTTGCTGTACATCAAGTGAAAATTACATGAGATTTTTAAAGTGGTATTATCAAGGACTTAGGTCAAAATAGTGGCCTACCTAGCTGTCCTCTGTACTTAGTACCTTTGGCCACATCTGCACCACAGAGTTACATGGACTTAAGTTATGTTGATAATCATAAGTTGCCTTAATAACTTTGATTGAGCATATGTCTACTACACTCTGCTCCTTTTGTCAACCAAGCGCATCTACAGTCATTGTTCTTACACTGTATCATGAGTAGCTATCCCATCATGCAACTCACCACCCACTCTCACCCTCTGCAACTGGGAGCTCTGGGAACGTCACAGTGCATCATGGGGAAGTGTTCATCATCCCATGATACAGTTCTTTCCATCCCATCATTCCATGGGCTTCCTAAGTCATTGTGCACTGTCTTTCAACACCCCCTTGTAAACTTTGCTCCTGCCATCTCTGCCTGACAGAACTGCTGAGCATTATGAACACAATGCAGCTGATGGGCAGTATTTCATGAGCTGTGAGACAAAGAGTGATTCAGGAATGCCTGCTCTGCGGTCTGCGATGGAAATAAATAATTCAAGATTGCTGCTGGTCTTTATGCAATAGCTTACCACAGTGGACCATCAGTACCGAGCTTGGGAAATAAGCACAGAGCGGTGGGATGCATATGTGGGATGATGAACTGTGGCTGCAGAGCTTTCTGACGTACAAATCCGTCTTCCTGGAACTGTGTGCGGAGCTCACCCTAGCGCAGCAGTGCAAGGACACAAGAATGAGAGAACTGCCCTCACTGTGGAAAAGTGAGTGGCTATTGATGTGTGGAAGCTGGCAACTCCCGATTGCTACTGGTCAATCACAAATCAGTTCGGAGTTGGCAAATTCACCAACGGGGTTGCAGTGATACATATGTGCACGGCCTTTAAGTACCTCCCACTATGAAGGACTGTGACTCTTGGAAATGTGCATGAAATAATTGATGATTTTAAGGCAATGGGATTCCCTAACTGTGGCAGGTGATAGATTGAACACATATTCCAATTTTGGTCCCTGGTCATCTTGCAAGAGTATATCAACCAAAAAGGATACTTCTCCATGGTCTTGCAGGTGCTAGTGAATTACCGGAGCCACTTCACTGACATCACTGCGGGCTGGTGAGGGAAGGTGCATGATTCACACATCTTTTGGCCTGTAGAGAAAGCTGGGACTTTCTTTTCAGACACAAAGATTCCAGTGGGGGATGATGAAATACCATAGTGATTCTTGGACACCCCACATATGCTCCTGTGGCTCATGGAGCCTTACATCAAGAACCTAGACAGAAGCCAGGAATGCATCAACAACAGGCTCAACAGGTGCCAAAATGACCGTTGAATGTTTCTTTGGCTGATTAAAAGTTTGTTGACACTGTCTTTTTTGGCCTGTTAGACCTCAAAGAGGAAAATATTCTGAGGGTCAATGAGGCTTCCTGCACACTTAATAATATTTGTGTGTTGAAGAGAAAAAAGTTTCCCAGGAGAGAACTGCTGAGGCTGCTGATTTTAAGCCTTATGCCACTTGTGGAGGTGGTTTTATTACGTCGGCTTAGCAGGAGGGTAATGTTGCCAGGAAGGGCACTTCAGCGTGTACACCTCCACTGTTTTGTTGCTGAAAGCTGACTTTTGTCGACAAAACTGTGTGGTGTAGACAAAGCTGCCAAGTTTATAATGGCGTCCACAAGTCACTCTTGTAAATGTGCTTCTCAACATAGATTCCAAAGAGAGATCTTCCAGATGAAACCACTTTCAAGGAAGGTCCGTTTTTAGGTTCAGTTGCCTTGACAAGGTCCATTCAACTATAAATATAAGATTATTAGCCAACCCTAATATTCCATATCAGAAACTCTAGCTTAAACTGTTGAGGAAGCCCGGTTTGTAGGTCAGATTGTCAGAGACAATGGGGGAGGAGGGGTTCCTCAAATTATTTGCTTCAATGATACTTAGTTGTAAAAGGTTTTTGAAGTTCAAGCCTTGGGATAGACTTTCAAAGTTCAAGCCTTCATTGCACATACAAGCTTTCTAATAGCATGAATGCACAGCTCTGCATTGAGAGCCGGGGTAACCTCCAGAATAGCCCTCGGTGTTTAAAATCTTGGGGAACATAACTATAGTGACTGTAGCTTTCACTTAACCAAGGTATTTAAAAAATATTAAAGTAAACATTTTTTATTTTCAGTAAACTACAATTATGTACACTGCGCATGAAGTATTTGCTACAATAATATCAATAGCTTTCACAATTTACCCACCTCAACACGTTTTTCACCATGTCTTTCTAATTACTTTCATATGTTGTGTTCTTCTTTTTATGCCAAGAAGCTATTTTATAGCAATGTAACTGCCCAATCCTTTCCCCATAGAGCTCTCTTTAGTGTTTCTGTTCAATGGTTTCACAAACTTACAACATAGGCTGTGGCTTCTACTAGCTAGATATTACTGCGCAGCATGGCAGCATTATTTTTAAACTAAAAATTTAGGTTGCCTCTTTCTACAAAGAGCCACAACAAAGGAGCCTCCTCCTTCCCTAGACTTTCTTCTTATGGATTAAATGTAACTGTACCATTATTGGCAAAATGTCTGCATGGTTCCCAGACTACTTTTTTTAACCAGCTAAGATAGTTATATTTTCTATTAATCATAAATATTGGAGTTTCGATCCCTTTCAGTGGTTCCTTGTCTGAATTGGTTATTATTGATAACTTAACATGAGGGAAGAACACTATTTATATATAAATTACTCTATGATTTTTAAATTTGCCTTTTCTTTTTGCTAAAAGGGAAAAAAGGTTTTTCATGTGTCAGTAACTTGGAAGGCACAGGAATTCTCCGCACACTGTTGCTAGGTTACCTGCTGTACAGTATGCTGCACAAAGACAAAGCATAACTGAATTGTAGATAACCAAGTTACTTAGTTATCGAGAGTCATTCGTTCTCGCTCCCGCTATGCACATGACTAAAGCGATATCACGGTTGAGACTTTATAACAAGAATCTAACCTGGATGGAATGACTGCAGAGTTCAGAGGGTAATGTCTTTTTCCTCAAAAGACAAACAACAAAAATCAAAATAAGCTAACGTAAGCACCAAACTTTGTGTACGACCCACTCCCCTATGGCCCTGGATAGGAAGCCCTCTTAACCTCATTCTCTCATACAGCTCATTTATAGTCTTTCCCCAAAGCACTTGTACAAGAAGAAATGGAAGCTGAGCTGATTTTAACTTCTTGTTTGTCCCTGTTCCCTATCACAATGAACAGGGTTTATGTGCCTAACTCACACAGAAATCAACAGGCATTAGGGACCTCAATCTCTTTGAGGATCTGAGCCCAAGTGTTTGATATTTTATCCTTAGTGTTACAGTAGACAGTGGCCTAACTTTAGAGCAGAATACCATTACTTTCATAGGGTGCATCTATACTTGTAAATTAAGTAGACTTAAGCTTGCTTAAGTCGACTTAATTTACTCTGCGTCTATACTACACTTTCCTTAAGTCAACTTTATAAAACCTCGTTTTAAGTCGACTTTTGGCTTAAGTCAACTTTCTAAAGTCGACTTAAGCCAGTGTAGACGTGGAGTAGCTCTAAGTCAACTCTAAGTCGACTTAGGGCTCTCCAGGACTCCCCCACTGCCCTCCCTGCCAGGGTGGCTGGCACAGGGAGAGCCTGGCATGCCCCCCCACCCCTGTCCACCCTGCCCCTATGCCCTGCCAGGGTCCCTGTCCCCCTTTGCCCCATTGTACCCAGGTACAATGGGGCAAAGGCTGAGCCCCCTGGCACTTGGCAAGAGGTGCCCCCCCTGCCACCTAGGTCCACCTAG
Organism: Pelusios castaneus; assembly: GCA_007922175.1. Classification (NCBI taxonomy): domain Eukaryota; kingdom Metazoa; phylum Chordata; order Testudines; family Pelomedusidae; genus Pelusios; species Pelusios castaneus. Next base: position 1,482,565 of record ML686154.1, read on the forward strand.
CCCCTACAAGTCGACCTAGGCATCCAGTGTGGACGCTCTAGGTCGACTTTGTAGGGTTCCCTCAAAGTCGACTTAAAATTTAAGTGTAGACATGCTAAGTCGGCTTAAATTAACAAGTGTAGACATAGCCATAGGGTGGCCACCTCTGTGGTACAAAAACCCAAGGATTTCCTGACCCCACAAAACTGAACAGCTGGCAGTGCATACTGAGCACCCTTACAGATCTCCCAGGACTGCTCCTTCAAAAAAGGGCGCTCCTAGAAAAACTTGGACAGGACATTCTAGTTCTAAAATGGGAGTTCAGGGTACTAACTGAATACACTGCAACCTGCAACAAATTTGCATCTTGTTTGATGTTCTTCAGTATCATAAACTGAGCTCTCAGCACCTGTCTGGCACAAGATGTCATTAGCAGAGTACTAGAGAATTCCCCAGATGCTTTAAAATTTAAAATTGTTGTATGCATATTAGATAGGTTTCATTAGCAAGTTTAAATCTTTAAAAGAAAGACAGCATGGCCAAATTAACATGTCTTAATGGCTAATAATGCCAACTAAAGATGGTAGCAATAGCAAGTCATTCTGCTAATAATACTACAGTATGTTCTGTTTAATGTGTCTTTAGAGGTACATAATAACGGATCACACGTGTTTTCTGCAACATCACTGATAACAGGTACAGCCCATCTGAGCATGGAGTAGACAAACTACTTATCTGGAAGAGGTTTGGGTTTTCCCCACTCACGGCTTCCAGCTCACCCCTGAAAATGAGATGAAACACATAAAAGGAGACAATCCCACTACACCTGTGCACTCCTTGCTAAGATGTCAAGCTGTCTTTATCAAGAACGGCAGGATTTTGAAAATTATCTATGGCTCTACATTGGACAAGAAGCAGCGCTTTACTACCACAGGTGAATCTTACTGTCACATAACCCAGCAGGTTTCAAACCTGGGTCTGCAAGGCTCCTAGTCAACTGATGACACAATGCTCACACCAAGCTGGGAGGGAGGGAGCGCGGGGCTTAAGTCAATTTAAGGAAATTCCAGTGTGGACGCAGAGTAAATTAAGTCAATTTAAGCAAGCTTAAGTCGACTTAACTTACAAGTGTAGACGCACCCTTAGGGAACAATGCACCTCCTCTCTCAGCATTTGCAGGGACACTCAGCCTGCGCTGTCAAAAAGAAGAGTTTATTAGGTGACTGGAACACAGCACATGAAGTCCTGAGCACAGAAGGAAGGAAGTTACAGGAAATTACAGCCTTGTGCATCCTGGTCAGCACAGAGCCCAAATCTCTGTTCCACTGACATCTCTTTATCACAGTTCAAATGTACCCCAGTGGCTTTCAGCAGCCAAACAATAACGTCCACCACACACATACCCTCAACCCTTTAATCCCCAAGCTGGGAAGATGCAGATCAGGCTCCTGCTGAGAGGTGGAGATGTCTACATCTCCCTGGGTTGTTGCTTGCTACATGTCTATATCCAGGCAATTGGATGTGCCATTGTATTCTCAAAAGCTCCATTGATATGGGACCTTAGGTCCCAGACACCTAGGCACCACTCTCACCTGAATCTCTGAGCCCATGCAAAGAATGAACAACCCTTTCTGTCCTTAGGTAACACTGCAGCACATAGGGGAAACTGAGATGCAAACAGGCATCATAAAAACATTACCAAAATCTCCCACTTCACATATGGCAAGAGTGAAAACTCAGAGGAGCCACTGAGAAAACTTCAGCCCAGGGCAAGAGGAGAAGCAGCAGCAATCACATATGAATAAAAGTTCTGAAATCCCATTCTTACACAGTAGGAAAGAAAATAGCCACCTCACACCAAATACAGCTCCCCGCTTCTTTCAGATGCAGCTAGGATTCATCTCCTGTTAGAATGGACCTTGCCATGGAATGCAGCTCCAAACACTCGATTGATGGCAAAGGGGCAGTGATCCAGCAAACAAGTAAGTTACAGCTATATTTTTTATCATACCTACATAGAACTACTAAAGTGGAACCGGTGTGAGAAGAACTGCAAGCCCCTTTTTTCTAATAGACCAGTAGTGAGCCTTGGAACCTCTGGGTCCGAGTCTCTACTGACTGCAGTAACGCCTCTGTTCATCAAAGCACATGCTTAAAGATAAGGTTCTCGCATGTCCCCACAGGAGGCCCAGATACTGCAGTATAGGGATCTTGCCCTACTCTTTCAGCAGGGCAGGCCCAGGACCCTGAAAATCATGTAGAAGATGATGGTCCCTACTTATTTCAACAGACTTAACTGGGAAGCTGAACCATGTTATCAGGATGCACGGATCATACTATTACCCTACATACTTGCTGGTTAATTGGGGGACCAAAACTGCCAGTTCTACAGCTTCCAGTTTCTGCCTCCCCCCAATTCACAGAACAACCACACCAGGGGTGGGCACCTGAAGGGAACAAAGGCTATGTCTACACTTGTAATTTTAAGTCGACTTTAACTAAGTCAACTTAGTGAGTCTACACTTAAAATTAAAGTCGACTTTGGGGGGAACTTACTAAGTCGACCTAGAGCGTCCACACTGGACGCCTAGGTCAACTTCAAGGGGCTAGGGGGACCTAGGGCAGGTCCACGGTGGCAGGGGGGGCACCCCTTGCCCAGTGCCAGGGTCTCAGCCTTTGCCCCATTATACATAGGTACAATGGGGCAAAGGGGGACAGGGTCCCTGGCAGGGCATAGGGGCAGGGTGGGCAGGGCTCTGCTCTGCCCTGTGGGGAGGCATGCCAGGCTCCCCCTATGCCCCCCCCAGCAGGGAGGGCATTGGTGTAGTCCTGGGGTAGCCCTAAGTCAACTTAGGGCTACCCCACATCTACACTGGCTTAATTCGACTTTAAAAAGTCGATTTAAGCCTTAAGTTGAATTAAAAGGAGGTTTAATACAGTCGACTTAATTTTCACTAAGTCGACTTTATTTTCCTTAAGTCGACTTAAGCAAGCTGCTTAAGTCGACTTAAGGAAACTGTAGTGTAGACACAGGGTAAATTAAGTCGACTTAAGCAAGCTTAAGTCGACTTAATTTACAAGTGTAGATGCAGCCAAAGGGATCATTACAGAGATAGTGTTAAGGTCCCTCATGAACACACACACTGGGACAGGGCCTCCCCCCATTCTCCACATGCAAACACAACACCCTAAATGAAGGACCCCATTCTCAAAGGGCCAGGGACGAGGGACTTCACATACACACACAAAAATCCCTGAATGTGCGCACACATTGTTTCCTCCAGTACATGCACACATTATTGTGTCACCACAAGAGCACAAACCATTGGTACACATACAGTTTGGATGCATGTTTCCCTCTGATGATGCTATTTCCATTCACCAGTGTCTGCACACTGGTAACTCCTTTCGCTGCTGTGCTGTCCACGACCCGCTCACAACCTGCTGACAGCACCCCCCTTTGCTAGCAGGGTGACAACATCTCTCCCCGATGCACTGCCCCCATGAACATTGCTTATTACCCATATCTTGTGGAAGCTGAAGCGGCCCCCCAACATCAGAACTTGTGGCTGTTCTTCTGCACCTCAGGCTGGATTGTCAGCGACACTCCCTGACTTCAGTGGGCTCCATCTTCACAGAGCCCTGAAGGGATCAGAACCACGCTGCAGAGCCATACATACAGGCACGAATGGCAAAGAGTTAGTGGGGAGACAAGACAAAATACCCACCAGAGTCAAAGAAATGGGGTAGGGTGACAAAAGAGATATCAGTCCAACTCTTGGAGGCTGCCTGGGGTCACTGAGGAAGCTCCTGAGACAAATCAAACAAGTTAGAAGCAGCTATCGCACAGGCAGATGGTTTGCAAGCTTCCAACATACAGTTCTGCTGGTGCCATTCTTTTCTGACCTGCAGCTCCTTCTGCTCATTCAGTCCTACTCAACCTGCTACAGCACACCTTGCTATTCCAGTCCTGGACAGGTCTGCTCATATTTTCCATTCTAACATGTAGCACCTCTTGGTATTCCCATCAGTAACCAATCCCCAGCACCCTCTGGTTCTCCTCTTGCTTCCCAATCTGAGCCTGCAGAATCCTTTGCTAGTCTAGTCCTGAGCCCAGGTAGGGATTGGAGGATCAGCATAAACTTCCGAAGGAACTCTGAAGCATTTAGTGGGAAAGGCCTTGTATTCCAGAACCTTCTAGAGAATGCAGGGATTTGTCTTGCCTTCGGAGGAGTTGACCAGGATTCTGGACCTTTTTATATCAGAAGGCAATCAATCACAGCACTAATTAGCTCACTGGGCAGCCAGCCCTACTGCACAAGATTCCAGTGTCCATTTCTCCTCCACTCATGAAAAACGGCCACATGAGGGCAGGCAGACCTGTGCAGTGAAGAAAGGGGATGATACAGAAACAATATTAGCAACCTCACAAACGTGTGACAAGGGCCACCACTCCAGACCACCACCACTCGTTCTGGTTATGACACGCGTGGCTGACTGCATGCAAGGTGCCTCTTGCTGAGGCTATTTCCACTCCCATGCTGAGCTGGAGCCCCCTCCGATCACTATCCTCCCCACACCACAATTTGATGACTGCTCCCCACAGTGCTATCAGTCAGGCCTATGGATTTCTCTCCGTGCTGGGCTGTCTATGTCCCCTACTGATCAGGGTGTCTGCCCAACACTGCTTATTTCCCATCCCTTGTTGAAGCTGGAGCAGCTGTTCAGCCTCAAAGATGGTTACTCTGCTGTCCCTCAGGCTGGAAGCTCCATGACTCCTTTGGTTCTTATGGGGTTCCATCTCCTCCAAGAGTGTGAGCGCCTGCAATCTGCGATCTGTGCGGAGTCGTATCCACAGGCACAAATGGCAAAGAGTTAGTGGGGAGACAAGAGGAAATACCCACTGGAGACACAAAGAAGTGGGGAAGGAGAATATAACAGATTCATATTTGCATCTTTGGGCCTGACCAGGGTCCTGGAGGAGGCTACTGAGAACAAGAGTGTAACAGGACTGTCTAGACTCAAGTATGGTGCAGGCAGATGGTTTGCAAGCTTCCAGCATACAGCTCTACCAAGGCCAGACTTGCCTAGGCAGCAGTACCTTCTGCTATTCTAATCCTGGGTTCTACATAGTTTTACCAATGCCCCTAATTTCTGACTCATGGCTGCTCTATTCATAAAGTCATAGCCATGGAGTTTGCGGCCAGAAGGGACTGCTAGATCATTGAGTCTGACCACCTACATAGCACAGGCCACCAGCCCTTCCCAGGGCTTGTATACTAAATGCAACCATTTCAGTCCTGGGTCTCCTCACACTGAGGTACCTTCAGCCTGGTGTGTGCCCCACCCCACTGTTCCAATCCTGAGTCTCCACAGAGTTCAAGCCTGGACACTTCAGTTCTGACGGGCAGAACATACTGATATTCCAGTCCTGAACCACACACCCCCATCACAGCTCTGCCAATGCTCCAGTCCTACCATGCAGGAACAATTACTACTCTAGTCCTTGGCCCTCTGAGGATATAGGACCTCAAGATAAACATCTAAAGAACTGCACAGAGTTTAGTAAAACAGATTGTGTAACCCAGACGCTTCTGTAGGGGCCAGGGATTTATTATGGTTTCATCAGAGTTGGCTGGGAAACTAGACCTCACTATCTCCAGAAGGTCTTATCACCATTACTTAACTCACTCGGAACCTGACCCTGAGGAGTACATGATCTTATCCAACTTTCCAACTGCCCGCGGAAGAACAGCTGCACAAAGAACAGGCAGGCTTGAGAGGAAACAAAGAGGCTGTTGCAGAGATGGCTAGGGTCCTCACGCACATGCCCTGGGACAAGAAACACCCATACATGTCTACATGCAAAGCCTGGGAACCCCAGTGGAGACACGGTCTGGGAAGGTGGACCCCAAACATACACACACTAGGATGAGGATCCCAAAGCATGCACAACAAAAGGGGGATCTGCATGTGTACCCCCAGCAAACAAGAAGCCTCCCTCCCTCCTATTTCAGCCCTGGGCCCTCTGTTTCAGGATCTCAGGCTATCATCCTAACATTCTGCAGAATTGGTTATAGGGGCACATATGATGCTCTGAGGTGTCTGCTTCATGGGTTGTGAGTCCTTCGTATTTCTAGCCACTGGGAACCCTGAGAGGCAGATGTCTGAAGATAAAGAAATTATTTTCTTTTCCCTCGAAACCTCAGATGTGAAAGAGGAAGCACAGAAACAAGTGTATCAGGCTTTCATAAAGTGATGGAATGAGGCTGTTCTCCCTGCTGGGGTTGGAGGAATGCTAAGCCCTTTACGGTCTCATTAAGCCTCTAAGCCGTTTCTCAGCAGTTACATGATAAAAGCAAAAGAGCCCCAGTTATTCTGTAATCCAGCCACAGACTACAGATCTCATTCACTAAAGATTTGCTTCCAAGAGAGTTGGATAACCCTGTCCTGGTTGAGATGGCTCTGGATGGCTCTCTCCATCCTGAGATCTCATTAAAGATTGCTCAACTGAATATAAAATATACCAATTCCCTGTTTCTGACCCTAAACTTTGGTGCTCAGCTCCTGTTCAGGGATGAGGCGTTCACTATCTCTTTAATATCTCTTTGTTCTGCTTTTCACTCATCAACACTTACCAAGGCCTTATGCAGAATACTCAGAAATGGAAATATATATGTTCCTGTGGTGATGTATGTAAAACCTCTGTAGGCTGTCTCAGATACGTTTTGATAAGTGTGTATCAAAGGCCGGAAAAAGATGCTCTTTTGTTTGAGAAGCGACACTCCTCACCGAGGCAGCGGAGTCACTCAGTGGGTCTTCTAGCTCTGAAACAATTCAAGAGAAAGGGAAATCCCAACCAGAGTCTGAATTAGATTCCATTAGCACCCTGAACTCTGCTGCAAAACAGATGCCTCTGCACTCTCACTCTCGCCAACCTGAGAGATCCTAGAGGAACAAGCTCAATAGAGAGGACCCCACATTCTACTCCCCACACACGTCCACTTAAATCACAACAAGAACTCATCATGGGAGCAGGGCTGTGAGCAGGAGAGCCCTCCTGCCCCAGGCTCCCAGTAGGAAGCCCCCACATCTCTGGGCTGAGAGTGGGAAGCCCTGCCACCCCAGGCTAACAGCTGGAGCCAGGTCTGGCCCAAGAGTTTATGGCACCCTAGGCAAACTATGACTTTGGCCTCCTCCCGCACCACATGTTATAAGAAATAATGTATTAATATAGATTTTGAAATAGAGAGAAAAAAATTCTCATCCATCTAATTTGGCACCCCACGCAATGGCCTAGTTCACCTATATGGTTAGGCCAGCCCTGGCTGGAGTCCCTTCAGGGCTCATAGCAGCAGCCTCCACGGTCCCCAGGCTGAGAGTGAGAAGCCACACAGTCAGCTCACCTGACAGAGGCAGTGCCACCACCAGCCACTAGGGGCTGACAAAGGGAGCCTTTCCGCCAACCAATCATTTCTACAGCAACAACTACCTTTCCCTTTCCTGTTTAGGGACACATGCTGTCCTTACCACAAGCAGTTGTGCTGTGCCTACTCCACTGATGAGTTTGATATTTTTTCCTATCATTGTGTGGTGAAAAATGGAGGGGTACTTACTTCCAAAAGATGGCAGTATTCCAAAATGAAAGCCAGAAGCTGAAATAGCTAATGTTGACACAGAAAATCTCTGCAAAAACAAGAAAATGCAAAGAAGCATAGCTGGATTTTGGTTTCACTTCATTGCAGTTAATGGAGAAATTAGGCCTCAATGTATACAGTGTGCAGCAGCTTTAGCAAACAATAGCCTGAAGCCAACAAAACTAAGAGGCCATTTAGAAACAAACAGTGGCAATCTGATAGGAAAGAACAGTTTTTTCCCCTCCACAAAAGCAACAAGAAATTAAGCAACAAAAAAAACACAATGAAAAATGTGGTGTCTACCCCACCCAGTTCTTTAAAAGCATGATCTCAAGTTGCATACCACATTGCCAAAAATAAAAAGCCTTACACAACTGGGGGAAAACTGATTCTCCCAGCTTCAGGTGACAGTTGGAGGACGAATGCAGTCAGTCACCAAATCAATGACATGTCAAAAAATATCAAGGCATGGCTGATCTCTCAATTGCAATCCAGTTTATTTCCATTCCAGTTGGATGAAAGATCAGACATATCAAAAGAAGCTCATTTAATTGCTTGCATTCGGTATTTTCACAAAACATCCATACTGGAAGATTCCTTGTTCTGCAAGCCAGTTAAGATGTGTGCAACTGGAACTAAACCAGTTTAACATTTTAAACAAATTCTTAACTTCTCACGAATCGAAGTGTGATGGCTGTGTCAGAGTGTGCATGGACAGAGATCCTTCTATATCTGAAGGTAGGACAAGCTTGAAAGTCAGTGTTTGAATTTGCTCCACATACATCATGGACTCATTATATGATGCACCGCAAAGCCTTCACAACTTGAAACATGGATCGGGATCTTACAGGTGTTCCATGTAGAGCTATTAAAATTTTAAACTTTATCAAGATTGTAGAAGGTGGATTTAGGAATGGGATTTTATATTATTGAGTTTATGTAGTTATAGAAATAGAAGTTTGTTAGGGTAGGCCCAAGCCTGAACCAGTTTTCAAAGGCCTTAGCATACAATTCACATGAACCAATGCCAGAACTCAGACGCCATATAGTCTGCCTCAGCAGCCTTGGAAACTTAAAATGTTACAAGGAATACCCTGCACATAGCGTGTGAGAACCAAGGGCTATGTTGCAAAGCCTTGTAATGGCTATGTTGCAAAGATTTGGCCCTGCTTAGAGCGTATGGGAACTGATAGCTATGTTGCAGAGTGTAAAAGCGTATGGGAACCGAGGGGCAATGTTGCAAAGACGTGGGACCCTCTGAGAAAATAGGAGGGGTATGGAGGACATAAAGTCTATAAATATTGGCTCCATGGATAATCTTATCAGACAAGGTTGAACAGATTCAAGACGCCCCGTGGCTTCGGCTACGATAGCAAGTGGGGTCTGTTCAGAGAAGACAGAGAAAGGTCAGGTCCTGGTCTTGAAGCTGACTAGGCTGGCACGTAGGCCCGAGCTCATCAAAGAGAGGTCAGCACCTGATCCCCGATGGTGGCAAACTGACACGCTAGTACAGAGTTCGGTGAGTATCAAGAAATCACCAATAGGCCTCGGTGAACACTGGTTTGATAGTAGCTACAGGTATATAAGATATTAGTAACAGTAAAGGTAACAGAAGTATTTAGCACCCCAGGTCCTGGTGTTAGGACTAAAGTAGGTTAGCATCCCCACCTCTGAGGGTTTGGGGAGGTAGGTATAAGGTTAGGGAACAAGCAGTTTAGCACCCCAGCCTGGGAGTACAGGTAAATAGCCTGCCATCCCCTTTGAAGTTAGGGGCACCCCTTTGAAGCTAGGGGCAAGTGCAGAGTAATAAGAATAGTTTTAGTAATTAAATAGTTAATAATGCACATTTACTTTAATTTGTAAGGCCTGCTGCAGCACAATAATATTATTAGCATAACAGTAAAGTTTTTAATCTTGCAAGCTAAAAATGTGTACACTTACAACAAAAAAAAGTTCATAAGTGTTATTGTACTCATGATGATTTGCAATAAACATTTTATGCTTATAACTCTCCTGATTCCATTCCTATTTTCCCTAATGCTGTTAATCTTTAGTACTCCTTTACCCCCCTTGTTCTTCCCCTTATGGGAACAGTATTTAATTCCTATACTAATCACTTGGGTTATCGGCTGACTTGGTTTAACCCTTTATAATCTGGTTCCCTTGACTACTGATGTACCTGTAAATGCCTCCTCTCCATCAGATCAAGGCCGGGCTATTATCCCGGTGGAAAAAGAACCTGTTGTCCAAGCGCGCCCCTCGATGAATACCACCCCGAGGCTAGATAGTGCAATGCAAAGATGCAGCCTACAAAGGCACATCTCTTTGCGATTTTTTGTGCAGAAATGGGAGTGGAGCATAATGTTGTTTTTCGCAGAAGCCTAGTGGCTACCCAGGGTGAAATTGTTGCAATACATTTAAGAAGTGAGGAAAAAAGTTCGACTTTTCATGTTGGATTTGAATTTCAGCAATGGAAACACATTGCGGCTTCTGCCTTTATCTTAACTTGCTGATATTTTTGGTAAACTGAATTTTCTAAATGTCTCATTGCAGGGAGTGGAAGGTACTTTTTGACTGGCACAACACGATATCAGCATTCAAGAGAAAGCCAGATCTCTGGAAAACAAAGATCGAAACTGGTTTAAACATTCCATTCCTGTTGTTAACCGATGCTACCAAGGAGATAGAATCTGAACTATTGAGTGTTGTGGAACCAATCAAGAATCACTTGACTTCTCTCAGAGCCAGTTTGGATAAATATTTTCCCAAAGGAAACGAACCCCTGAATGCCTGGCTTATCCAACCTTTTGTAGCTGAGGCAGTGATCTTGTTCCACCTCTCAAATGGCATTCAAGGAGAAGCTGACTGAACTGCAGAGTGACAGGACACTAGAAACTCAATTTAAAAAACAGTCTTTGGGGAATTTTTGATTGAAAGTTGGCTCGGAATATCCAACTTGATCAAAGTATGCAATCAAAGCTCTTTTACAGTTTGGATCACTTTATTTGTGCAAGATCAAATCCTCTGTGCTGGCTGTACTAAAATCAAAGTACCGTTTGAGACTGAAGTGGAGGACAACCTCAGGGTGTCGATTTCATGAATGTCCCCAAAAACTGATATACTGTCTGCAAAGAAACAGGTACACCCTTCACATTACGTATCTGTGTATTTGAAACTTACACGTGTAGGCAATTTAATTAAAGTTCTAGTAAAGTCTCTCTTAGGTTTATGAGTAGGCTATCAAGCATACTTTTGCATATGTCTATTTGTGTCTGGGTTGCAGGGGCATGACGTTTTGTAATTCAAAGGTTAGGGAGGGCTCAGCTCAGAAAGTTTGAAAACCACTGGTGTAAATTTATTAAGCACAGTGAGATGACAATACAAGCAACCATATTATCCCAGGGGGACCAAAAACTCAAGAGATTAGTTGGGAAGGCCAGGAGAACAGATATCTTTAAGGAGTATGAGCAAAATCTATTAACATTTTAACTGCACCATGGAATTTCTAATAGAATATGAAGACTTTTGCACATTAATTTGTATTTCCTGTACTATACAAGCTGATTCCAGTTTTAATGATTATGGTAATGCTGATGATTAACAATTATGGAGAACCTAAGTGAAACTTGTAAGGTGTAGATATGACAGCCATGAACCTTTCTCCCCCCAAAATGATCATTTATTCTACTGCCGACTGTAAATCCAAACTAGCTCATCTTAGACATAGAGGAACATGATGGTTCTACTAAGAGAGGACTCTAGGCCCAATTGTCCCCTTCCCACTACACAACCCCTTTATCCTGGTCAGGTAAAGGGAAAGGTCCTGAACTAGGCTCTGTCTGGAACTGTGACAGCAACCACATGGTTAGCCAGGAGCTGGAGAGAAACCTCCCCAAGAACTGTACACACAGCTGTGTGGAACAAGCTGTGACTGGCAGACTTTACAGCTAGGTGCAGATCTTATGGGACAGCAGCAGTCACTGGCAGGGAGTCAATGAAGAGTGGCCTTGAAACCTGCAAGTGCCTATTTCCTTGAATGGACGGGACTGTGAAGACTCCCTGGGCAGTAGGCCTAAAGAACCCTGACTCGCAGCTGGACTGTTCCAGGGACCCAAAATAAGAAATGCAATTGCTCACTTTGAACAGTAGCTGTTTGCACCTCTGTATGTTGGGTGTTTTCAATCTTTCCCCTTTCCAGCCCTAGTAAATTACCTTTTCACTTTGACTTAACCATTTGCCTGAGTGGTTCTCGGGACCCACTAGGCCTCTCTGCCGAAGCACCTACAGTACTTGCCTCCAAGTTGAAGTACACCTGGTGCACTACTGGCATCTTAAGGGTCTGGTGTTCTTCACTGCTGAGCAGCCTTAATATTTCCAGGAACTTATCCAAAAAGTACACAAAGAGATACTACAGCTTGCCACTTCTGGAAGGCTTGAACAAAGACCTGCATTTTAAGTGATTTAAAGATGGTCAGAAAGGCTAGAGACTCACAACTGGGACTAGAAGGACTTTGATTTTTAACTTAAGTTTTAGATTCCAGCCCCAAGTCCTTACAGAGTTTACACAAACATATATGGATTTCTGCTGTCCCCACCCAATAGGATGTGAAGTCTTTTGCCTCTAGGTCACTGGTTCAAAACTAGTCCAGAATAGGAGTCCTGATGGAAAGCTGTTAGCATCTGACGGTTCTCCAGAGGCCTGTGTACCTCTGCAGTAAGCTGGGACCCTCAGTTGAGTCCTAATGGGCAAATATCCATGTCACGGCTCCCCTCATGACGACACAAACTGGCCTCTGTCACAGTCTCAGTGTGGAGCCCAAGCACGAAAGAAACTGTGGTGACTCAGCTCCTCCTATCATGGCCCCGCTACATCAGCTGAGAAACACTGGCAAGCCAGCGTGGTGCTCCTGCTGCAATCAGCCATGCTGAACCCACTCTGTGGAAAAACAGAATCTCACCGACACCTCCCCCTAGCACTAATGTCACTTGTTTAAAGCTAATAATTTACTCTTCACATCACATACGTATGATCCATGGCATCTAAAGTCTGAGAAAACCAAGCCCCAAGCTCTGTTTATGGATTTTTTATTTATGCTCTGTTACATGAATATAGATAAAACCGTACTGTGTGATATCTCCATTTCTAAAATCGCACTGTATTACAACACATGGGAAAAGAGGAGCCATCTGTATCTAACTATATGCCTGGAAGTGCTAATGGTTGCTAAATCCCCCACACAAATTTGTCACACACACAAACACACAAAGACAGAATATATATATAAACCTGAGGTAATGACTTCATGTCCACTTGCCTCATTAAGCTTTGGTCCATAGTAAGACACAAGCACAAATGTATCTCCTCTTACTTTTCCCATTCACCGGTGATAATTTTTCAGAAGTGCTTCAGACAGATCCCTCAGGTAATCTGCAAATGCACATATCCTAGATAAAGAATCAGATATTTTAAAAGCTACTGAAAGTCTGATTTTCTGTGTTCCTATCACTAAAGGCCAAAGACCCACCTACTCTGCGATCCTTTCTTCAGCAATGCCCTATAACCGAAACTTAAAGTGAAGTTCTGTCCTGAAAAGTAAAACAAATCCCCCCCCCCCCCCCCCCACCCGTGTATTCAGAGTCACAGCGGCTGATTTTAGTGAAGTCAGTATATTTTTATACTTTTTAGCCCTGCAGAGTACACAAAGCTACGATAGGAGGAGCTGCATTCTATTTCTGCTTGTGTATCAACAGAATTATTGATTTAATTTCAAGGCATCTTTCTCCTGGAGCTCAAGATGGAGGATAATGAGATGACACACATCACATCTCTACATCACTGATGAGATGGCTCTTTCACATTCCACATCACCCACCCCATTCAGATCTTCTGGTTCCCCTCTGCTTTCCATCAGGCACATATTCTTCACACTGTATTACCCTAGTTATGAAAACATGAAAAGTTTTGTAAGCCAGCCAGAGGTCACTTACCAGGGACTTGAAGATTTTCCTCAGGACCAGCAGAAGGTTATAATAGACCTCATTTTTATCACCTTTTTCTTCTGTGGTCCATTTGAAATATGGGACTAAGCATCTTAAGGCATATTTGCAAGCCCAAAAGTATGGTAAGAACAGGAGGATGAGATGCAAAGGAAATAAGAGCCTTAGAGAAAACTAAGATAGGTAAGGTTTCCCCGAATAAACGGAAAGGGAATGGATGCTTTTATCAAACAATGTTTTATCTGCAATTGTAGCCAAACCCAGCTAATTCACTATTGCAGAGTCTTGTTTTGGCCCTCAAAATGCACCTCTGCCAGTGCGCCCACTGATATTCCCTCTTCTAATTTGCTTTTCAAATGGGCTGCACTAAAGTGTTTGTTTAGTGAATGTATGAAGTTAGAAAGCATTTCCACTGCTCAGCAAGGCTCGTCTGGTAAAGCATTAGCATGACAGGGTGCAGAACAGATTGCACAGGAAAGTGCTCTGCAAGCTAATGGGGGAGAAGATCCTCAGCATAAGGTTTCTTAGAGCTCCTGAAAGGCAACAATTATGGGGACTTACCTCAGCTACAGCCTCATCCTCGAAGTGGAAGAGCAAGAGTATCAAATTATTGACAGCTTCATCCATTGGATTAGCCTTTTCCTTTCTGTCAATTCTGCTTAGTAGGTCCCCAAACTGGCGGATGGCAAAGGAATGCGTATTGGCCTCCTTCTGTGAGTGACAGAAATAGAGTGGCTCTAATACAACTACAAGTTACTCGGGCTAATGGAGAAATTACTGGGAGAAATGCTGAGGCCTGTGTGTGCAAGAAGTCAGACTAGATAATCATAATGTTCCCCTCTAGCCATATAATAAACAAATTTCAAGAGGGTGAGTTTCAGTCCATGACATATTCTGTCACAACCAGCATCTCCTTACAAAAAGGCACTGAGACAAAGGATTCTGGTAGTTTTTCATCTGTTTATCTATATGTTACTGTAGTAGCTGAGGAGCTAACAATCTTCAATATATTTGCCCTAACATCTCCCCTGTGAAGTAGAGAAGTGCATGGACAGACTAAGGAGTAAATCTGAATACGCTTTTTGAGCACCACTGACATTTCTGGAGAACTTCTCAATGGAGAACTTCTCAATGTTTTAATTATATGTCATGGGAACATTAGAATTGCCAGACTGAATCAGACTCAAAGTCTATCTACTCCAGCATCCTGTCTCCAACTGTGGCCAGCACCAGATGCTTCTCAGGAAGGTATCAGAACCCTGCAGTAGACAGATATGAGATAATTTGCTTCAAACACTGGGTCTCATTCTGATCATTTTAAACCCTGAAGCTGGGATTAAACATTCCTACAGAAATGTTCCAACAGTCCTACAGAAATGTGTTAGCATTAACTATTGTAACTCTGTATAGTCTTGATAGCCATAAAAGCCACTCAATCCCTTTTTCTGAGCTGGCTAAGTTCTTGGCCTCAACAACTGCTTGTGGCAATGAGTTTCACAGTCTCCTTACATGTCATATGTCAGTTTTAAAATTTACCCCTGAATGTCTCTTCCCTTGAATTGTCTCTTACAATCACAGCATAGGATGCTATGTAAGAAAGCCCCTTCAGATTCAGCATATGGACTTTGAATGTGCTAGACATTGCCTGAGGAGGTTTGGGGATTGTGATGGTAATGCAGGCGTGGCATTGTCCATGAAAAACTGCAAAAATCCAAAAAAAACCTATAGTTAATAACAGAGTAGAAAATAGAACAAGTTTTCAGAGGCTTTGTTATATAGATAGATGCTGTGGAGAAAATACCTGCTCATCTGCTCACCTACTTGGAATATAGAATTACTGGGATTGTATGTGCAATTGCAATAATTGCACATGCAAATGACCAATTGCAATTATATATCTAATTTAATTCTGGTTTTGGATTCATGTATCTACGAAGGGCATTTTTAAGACACATGTAGGTATCACCTTGGGATCTAAATGCTGTGGGGGAAAAAATAACTTTAAAAAAAGTTCATAACAAAAATTGTGTTATTTGTCTTCACTCTCCTATGAACAAGGGATTGTGATTGTAAATGTCCATTTACCATTGGGTTTGGAAGTGGGGGCTGCCATTTACAAACTCTGTTCTTTGGTGAAGGCTCCCTTGGGAAATTCAAATAAGACTAAAGAGCATCATTCTGATCTCTTCTGACAAGAAATTCCATAGCAGAGTTGAGAAAATAATAGATTTTTCAGTTCACTGGCAATTCCAGGGGGAAAAGTTTCTTTTTGGGTTAAAACAAGAATCAATTATTCAACAAATCAAAAAGATTTCTAAAAAAAATCATGTTCATGGGACAAGGTGACCTCCCTTATAAACTCCAGCCCAGTAGTTAGAGCACTCACCCAGGAGGTGATGTGTAGAAGGGATTTGAACATGGGCTCCCACCTTGCAAAAGTGTGAACTGGACTATGGAATACTCTGTGATGGGTCTCTCTTGATCCAGTTTTGAGCCTGGATCTGAATGTTTATACCACAATTAAACAGCCCTACAGATTGAGCCCAAGTCAGCTGACATGGACCAGCCGCTGTAGCTGGTTAGTTGCAGTGTAGACACACAAAAAGGCTATGTCTACACTTGCAAGTTAGTTCGAATTAAGGAAGCTTAATTCGAACTAACAAGCCTGGGCTACACTAGGCTTTCATTAGTTCAAATTAAGGGCTTCCTTAATTCGAACTAATAAATTCGATTGCTTAGTTCGAATTAAAGATTAATTCGATTCGTTAAGTCGAACTAAGTCAATGTGGCCATATCAGTTCGAACTATCTGCTTAGTTCAAACTAATCGGCAGATTGACCTTCCTGCAACTGACTTATTCGAACTAAGCAAGTGTCCTGCATGAACATGGCTAGTTCGAACTAGCATTCTAGTGGGGCCATGCTAGTCCGAATTAAGTCGACTTAATAACACCTCCTTTTAGGTCAACTTAACGCTTAAGTCAACCTTATTATGTCAACTTAAGCCAGTGTGGATGGGAATTAGCGCCTAAGTAGACCTTATTAAGTCGACTTAATAAGGTCGAAAAGGGGCTATGTCTACACTAGAAAAGTTAAATCGACTTTTGTTAAATCAACTTAATAAGGTTGACTTTAAGTTGACTTAATAAAGTCGACTTAACTTTTCTAGTGTAGACATAGCCACAGAGAGCAAAGATATCCCACAGTACTGAGAGGAAATAAAATCATCCATTCCCAGAGTTTCTGGTCCTTTCAGTAATTACCTCACAAAAGTCTATGCTGGGATCTCTTGCAGCTGACCCTGCCCAGAAGCTTCAGTGTTCTCTAGGAGGACCTTTCCAGCAGTGTTGTAGATGTCGGTCAGCAGAGCAATCAGTAACTGAAGAAAATGAGCCATCATTGCTTGCATGTGGCCTGAATTGCCTGAAGCCAGGAAAAAGAGAAACACAATCAGCTAGCATCCTCTTCTGTCCTGTCTATACAGAAGGCAATGGGATGCTCCCAGATTCACACAAAAAAAAGGGTTGAGGGGGTTGCTCAGACATAATGGGGCTCCCTAACAAAGGGCCTTTGCTAATAAGATTTGTCTTTCTGGTCAGCTTGGTGTGTAGTGGGAAATCTGGTTTTAATTACCAGCTTTGATCTCTCCCACTAGCCAGCATGGACTGGGAAAGGCTGCAGAGGTAGCTTTGAAAGGGTCTATGGAAGGGAAAGAAAATGCATATCACTCTCCAACGGCTCCCTGTCACATCATGTGCCAGGTATATGTATTAATGATACATTTTAGCTGATAGACCACCTTTCTCTCTGGGCTTCTGCCCCATAACTGTCCCCTCCTCCCTACATATTGGAATTATGCAACCTGATTGCCCTCAGCATAATGTGCCTTGCAACTGAATTCTCTTTTACACATGTTAGGCCCAGTCTACACTCACAGTGAAATTCAGCAGCAGTCAACAGGAGATATACAAGCTACAGAGAGTAGCTTGCATATCTACCATTGACTTCCTAACTTCTAAATAGCACAGCATCCCCACTCTGGTACACCAATGGGAAATGCTTTAATCTTTTTGCAGGAGTGAATTTACGCTGTCAATTTCCGGGTTGACCGAGTGAGCCTCTTCTGTCACTCAGTTGATCCCAAAGAATTGATCCTGCAGTTCTGACAGTCCCACCATGAGTGAAGACTGGAAGATCTTTACACTGCAACATAGGCTTCAGTTGTGTGGTTTTAAAGCAGCAACATATTTGGGCAAATGGGCAACATATTCTCAGGGCTCCTGACAGGAACTAAGAGGGCACCTTTGCAAGCCAAGAGCCACTCTTCCCACCCCAAATCTCAGGGGGTGAGAGTTAGGGAGAGATCCCCAGATTGGATTGTTACATATAGCCAGTGGCGCTAGGTAAGCTCCACCCTCAGAACTGCCTATCTTCTTCAGTCAGGGCCTTTCCTGCACTCGGCCACAAGCAGCTCCAGAACCTGATTGGCGACCATGGAGTTTATGCTGAGGGGCTGCCACAGCTGGGTCCCTGGTCTGTATATTCAGCAGGATAGGATCAAAAATCAAAGCACTACCACTCTGTCCCCCAGGGCCATGCTGCACCAGAGTGAAAGGCTGAAAGAAGCGAGGGCTGGAAGGCAGCAACTAGTGGGAAACATTAGGAAAGTCTTTAGAAATATAACAACAGTTCTGGAGGCACCAGGATCACCATCACTGGCGAGATTCAAGGTGAGACAAGGAATCCAGCTCTCAGAGACATGGTAAGAGTAAGGGACTCAGTCTGGCCATGATGCACCAGGAAACACTACACACCTCACTAGAAAGGTCTCTTCCCATCCAAATGAGCCTTTGTAAAGAAATGCTATGGGAACAGAAATGACATAGTCTGTTATTCAGGGTATTTCTTCACTACAGAGTTAATCCAAATTCTTACCTAGATTTTAGCTCTAACCCCTCTGCTGTTCACCTATAAAAACCTCTCACCCAGAATTGGAGGTGCCTTATGCTTGGGCTAGCTGACCTGACTGGCGTCGGGGGTGAAAGCCTAAAGTTCTGTTTTAACTTGGGCTGACAACCAGGGCCGGATTGAGGGGCAGGTGCTGTCCCCGGCTTGGAGGTGCAGGGCTCCAGGTGCTGTTTCTGTTGTTAGGAACAAAAGGAAAATAGAATGTTTGAAGTAGAATATTTCAGGTATTTCATATGTGGATTTATTTTTCATTAACCTTCTAGAATGTTCTGGATCTTTGTAGAATCTTGTGGAACCTTCCAGACTTTCTGAGAACTATGTTTTCCTCAAACCTCCTAGAATATTGGTTCTCATATTGGGGATTCTGACCTCCTAAAGGGATCATAAGCTGTGAGTCCCACCAGGTGCGTGACTGTTTCTGTAAGCTTAGAGGAAACACTTATCTGCTTATACATGGCATGAACAAATACAGATTTACAGATCCTAGAATGCAAATTATTTTATGACAGAGATAAACCATGCATGTGAATCATGCATCAAAGTTGTGAAATGGGCTACAGATGCAATAAAAAATAAAGTATTCAGCATTTTAACAAATGGGGGGAAGGCATTAAAAACACCCCTTGCCTGGGTGCCATTTTGTCTACGGCCAATCCTGTTGAAACCCACACGTTACAGTGAAAACACAAATTAAATCATTCAAATGCTGATAGGCTTTCAGTGCCCTTCATACAATTCCCACAGAAGGACAAACCAGTTCTCCCAGCATTGTGTCAATTGACTAGGAAAGACCATGTCAGTCGGAAGAACCAGGAGGTATGCCTTGGGTGAGTGTAGAAACAGAGGACACAGTAATGAAGGTACGTGACAATGTTCACAGCTACACTAACCTAACGCTGGTGTTCAGACCACATGCCAGTCACCTGAGTTAACTGTGCAAGGTAGACATAGCTGCCAATTACCATGTTATCAGCACTGTTTCCAATAACGTTATCACAAGGTATAACGACATTACAATTAGACACCCATGGCTCACCCATGCCAGCTGACTCTGGCTTGCAGGACTCAGGCTAAGAGATTGTCTAATAGCAGTGTAGATATTTGAATTAAGGCTGGAACCCAGGCTCTAGGACCTTGTGAGATCAGAGGGTCCCAGAGCATTGCACCGCAGTTAAACAGCCTCTTAGCCCAAGCCTGAATCTGCTGGCCTGGGCCAGCCCCAGGTGTCTAATTGAAGTGTTAATACACCCACAGAGTAGCCATGAAACTACCACAAAATATGAGACAGTGAGCTGAACATTCCAAGGGATTTAGGTAGGTTTGCAGATGGCATGCACAGCATAAAACAGATGTTGTAGATGGTGTTCATGAGAAGAGTGGCTAAATGCCAAGAGAACTTTTATTACATGCCAGCTAACAGCACACACTTGAAGCCTTGGAGACAGACAGTGGAAAGATGAGCTAAACACACACAGCCATAAAAAGACAAGCCCCCATGAGGTGTAGAAGAAATTTCCCTCCTGAAAGCAGTGGGCATGACATTTCTTAACAGTTGGAGCCTCATTTCTTCTCTCACTGAGAATAATCAATTACCTACATAGAAAGAAAGTCTGTACATAGAGACTCCTACCCAGGTCCAGCCTGCGTCCAGGTAGGGAGACAACATTAGAGAGCTGACAGGTCCGGGCCCACCATGCCATCAATGACGCCTCCATACTCGTTCAATAGTACTGGATACTCCAGACCCCTCAGGACCACTTTTATTGCATTCTAGCTGGCCACCAAACAAGGATCTCAGACACATATGTCTGCTGCCACTGCACCTACTGCTTTTTAGCAGCTGATACCTATTATCCAGTCTCTCTGTCACCTCAAAGGAAAAAACAATGCTACATTTTAACATGCCATCTGTTGAGCAGGTGCTTGGAGTACTGAACAGCTATTCATAAAGATGTTATAAGTACAAGGTAAAGATCTTCTCAGGCTGACAGCCAAAGAGAAAAGTTAGAAGAGCAAGTACCGCGGGATAGAGTCAGGGATGTTCCCTGCAGCTCAAAGTTTTCTTGGCAGATGTTTAGTTTTTCTTTCTATTCCTGCCAACAATAGACAACGTTTGAGGACCAGTTTTGAGAACCAGGCTTCCCAATCCCTTCTTAAGCCTACCATTATCACATGCAATTTAGGCACAGATGCAAATTGGTATGTGCATACTAGCTCTCTCTGAATCTTTAGATGTTTCAGCATCCACATTTCAACTTTTAATAATGTGTGGGTTTTTAAAAGACCACATTAAGATTCTTTTCCAAATCAGACTTAATTCTAGGATGTTGTTGAATTATCTTCGCTGGGCTGATTCCCATGTCTGCGGAAAATACCTTCCCAAAGACTAAACAAGGCAATATCTAAGTCAGGAACCAACAAGAAAAACAAGTGAAGAGCAAATAGAAACAAAACTTCTTAGTCTGATCCTTCAAGGGGAGCCAATGGTAGTGGCCATATTTCAAAAAAACTAGGAGGTGTTTCCATCCAGATTCCCTGCTGCGCAAGTCACAAGCTTGTACCCAGAACCTAGCATTAATTACTTCACTTCCTTTAAAAAGAGAGTCTTCTGAAAAAGCCAATGGGAAAATCAGAAGAAAATTTCCTTCTTCAGCTTAGTGTGGTGATAGAGCATTTGATGCTCAAAGAGCATAGGTATGTCTGCTGGAAGGAAGGGTAGGCTAGATGGACCACAGGCTCCCTCCACACACACGATCTTTGTATCTTCTAGTAACACTACTTAAATAAACAAAACAAAAAACTTTACAAACCAAAAGTATTGGTTTAAACTCTGAATATTTTAAATATTTACACAATATATTTACATACACACATACAAATTCTTTTTTTAACATCCCTTACACTGCTGCAATTGTTTTTACACCTTTATACAGATTACATTCTCTACTATACATTGCAGGCAGTTAAGTTCCAGTGAAAAAGAACATGGGGGTTTAGTAAATTTGGCTAAATTGTTCAAATTCAAATAACTTAATTCACATTATTACTTTGCCTAAGGCAATTAATTTCAATTATTTTCATATTTGCAGACCAATCATTTGGAAAAAGGGCCCATTTTTTCTTCAGAATGGCTGCAAAGTCTATAAAATTTTTCACAACTTTCAGCTGTCCCTCCGAACTTCGTAGTTTTTATTTCTCACTCTTCTTTCTTAAATCACTTGCTTATCTCCTAGGAAGACACCTCTATCAACTTAGATATTACCATTTAAAGCACTGGTTAGGGATTTAAATTCCCTATACTGCCTCCCGTGTCTCTATTTACTCCTCTCTCTCTGTTTCCTACCACAATGCCCCTCTGGGCTCCTTTCACAGCATTTTTTTTTAACCTTTTTACTTTTTACACATGTCTTCGTGTAAAATGTGGCCATGATTCTCATTGGGACCTCTGGGCACTCACTACAATAGTTTATTAACAATAAATGAAGTGTATCACCATGTCAGGAACTCTTGCTGAGAAAGGCATCACTGATCTCAACCCTGGCCGTACGTTAAAATATTCAGTTTAAAAATAGAACTATATTCCTCATCTGTAAGTCTTCACTACCTGTTAACAATTTGTGACCTTAAACCATTTTTTACATAAGCATTGCAGATCATTTTAGAAGTTTCCTACAACCAGAGACATGGAGCAAAATGTAGATAATCAATATATTTTCTGGGTGTCTTGCTTTATGAAAAAAGCACAAATGTAGAAAAATGGCTGTCATGGGCTTGAACAAAGTTGGCTGAAATGAAAATCAGAGAACGCCTATCAGGATACCTTGAGATGCTATATATACACATGACAAATTACACCTTTTGTACTTGGCTGTTGTTCTTGTAGCTTAAACATTACTTGTTTGCCCTGTGTTCCAAGAGGCATTTTTGTTTGTTTGTGTTTATTGCTGAGCTGAGAACTTCAGCTGAGTTTATGGAAAAGGAAAAAATAAGTACTGGTTCATGTCTTTTAGATCGCTCAATCACGCTCATTCTTGCAAGCTATGCACGAAAAACTGTCAGCCCTAGACTCAAGAGGAAAGTGGAATAAATTTTGCTGTGGCACCGCGCTAACTGAAGTTTCAGTCTCTTTTAGGGATACTCATTGGGAAGGTTACAAGGAAGCCCTATTGTCATTCTCATTTCAGAATCAATCTAGAAATTAGACCAGCTAATGAACAAGAGACATTCATTACAGAAGCAACTGAAGTCTGAAACAATACTGTATCCTTTTCCCCACCTTTACAGTAATATTCTGCATATATACCCAGCATCTTTCCTCTCAAAGTATCTCATGCAGAGTTTGGTAGTGCTAACGGTGCATTAGATATAGTACAAAACAAAGATAAGAGACACTGTTGCTCTTACAGTCTATAAAAAAATGTGTGGATAAAATGGATATTTATACACATGCAGACAAGTATATATAATTATATAGAAACTATAAATGCATAAATATGCATACATAAAAACACATATGTAATCTCTATGCATGCACATATGCATACGTTCACACACAATGGTTTCAATTAGCCCACCACTTCTGGACTGGAATTCATCACATAGCATTTAAGAGCACTCTTCAGCTATGTCTACACTTGGAAATTTAAGTCGACTTTAACTAAGTTCACTTAGTTAAGTCGACTTAGTGAGTCTACACTTAAATTTTAAGTCGGCTTTGGGGAGAACTTACAAAGTTGACCTAAAGCGTCCACACTGGATGCCTAGGTCGACTTCTAGACGCTAGGGGGACCTAGTGCAGGTCCACGGGGGCAGGAGGGGCACCCCTTGCCCACTGCCAGGGGGCTCAGCCTTTGCCCCATTGTACATAGATACAATGGGGCAAAGGGGGACAGGGACCCTGGAAGGGCATAGGGGCAGGGTGGGCAGGGGTCTGCCCTGCCCTGTAGGGGGGCATGCCAAGCTCCCCCTGTGCCCCCCCCCCCAGCAGGGAGGGTATTGATGTAGTCCTGGGGTAGCCCTAAGTCGACTTAGGGCTACCTCACATCTACACTGGCTTAATTCAACTTTAAAAAGTCGAATTAAGCCTTAAGTCGAAGTAATTCTAAGTTTAATAAAGTCAACTTAATTTTCATTAAGTCGACCTTATTTTCCTTAAATCAACTTAAGCAAGCTGCTTAAGTCGACTTAAGAAAACTGTAGTGTAGATGCAGGGTAAATTAAGTCAACTTAAGCAAGCTTAAGTCGATTTAATTTACAAATGTAGACGCAGCCTTCAGCATTATCTTCTTCTTGTGAAGAATACCAAAGCTGATTGGGACCACCTTGAGAAGTTAGACAGGTAAAATATGCCTACTTTGGTTGGGATGTGTTTAGAGCAGCAGTTCTCAACCACTGTGTTGTCACGCAGTAAGTATGTCACAGAGAGCCAAAGAGATGGCTGGATTTGAGCTAGCGGGGGTGGTCTGGTGTGTCCTTGGAGGGTCGCAAATGCTGATAAATGTGTTGCGACCCACAAAAGGCTGAGAACCACTGGTCTAGAACACTTGAGTTACTCTTACAAAAAGTGGTATGGGAATTTTAGTGACCATTACTAGGAAGGGCCTCCGTTTTACATCTCATCTGAAACATAGTACCTCCAGCATCCATAGCGGACCTACAGCATGATGGGTCACCAACCGACTACAAATTCAGAGGAAGATGTGCTATCTACTGAATCACCATTCAAGCATATCATTGTAATAAACTCATAAGGCCAGATTCAGTTCTTGATATAAACAACCGTCTTCAGAAGAGTGGCACCCTGCTTACAAAGCAGCTGAATTGAGCCCATAAAATCATTTACAAGGCAATGTCACTAGGAATGGTTAAAAGCCAATGAGATGCCACCCTGTAAGGCAACCAGATGCCTTAAAGGAGGCAGGCAGCCTTTTTGAAATCAGGACAAAGAGAGCATCTTAATTCAAGTTGTGTTCATCATTCAGCACTTGGTCAGGCAGATCTGATAGGAAAAGGGCCACTTGCATCTGGGCAGATTTTCTTTATACCTTCCTTAACAGGTAAGATGTGACAGAAATACATGGAAGTATCTTACCTTGAACCACCTGTATTTCTTTGGTTCCACATGCAGAGGAAACTTTAATTTAAGGATGACTCATAACCCTGAATTTTAAAGTTAAGGGTGGAATTGCACTCTTAGGAAACATTCCGGGGAAGAGAGAAAAAGAAAGATAATGCTTCTCTTATGCTTAGAAGCAGAAAATCATATTTTGAATGTGATCTGTTATCTATAATGAAATCAGGGTGGTACAAATGAGCCCACTATGCTGGCAGTTTAATCTAATCACCTCAGGAATGCTCCCCACCTCTCATACGCTGACAAGTGTGCCCAGGATTTGGGGACAGTTATTTGCAGAAGTGACAGTTATATACTTGGGGATGACTGATTATAGTGATGTCTTTGGGCTACAAAAACAATGAGGACAACCTAGAAACCATACCATGCTTCAGGACTGCTTTTTATGTGACTTTGTTCATGGCCACATATCCCCATAAAGCTTCTGATCCTAAGAAGTTTTTGTTTTGTTTTGGGGGGGGGGGAGCTCGATTCATAGAATCATAGAATAATAGGGATGGAAGGGACCTCACAAGGTCATCTAGTCCAACGCCCTGCTAAAAAGCAGGACCACTCCCACTAAATCACCCCCAGCAAGGGTTTTGATTAGCCTATTATGGTTTGTAAAGTATTCTAGATCCACCATCTAATCAGTAACACTTTACCACCATACATGTAGTCAGCAAATCCAGACCATTGACTCTACCTCCACCGCCATGATTCACTATCTATTAGCTTTGTCAGATAACATGGCTCTTGTCTGTAGTTACGAGAAATGAAAGACAACACAAAATGCAGCAATTTGGTTTCGGTAGCTCTGATATTTGAGAGCTATAGAGATTTTATTTTTAGGTCGATAAGGCCAACGTTTTTCAGAGTGACTAAAGATTTTGCGTGCCTCGGTTTTGAGTGCCCAGTTTGACATACCTTAATAGCCTGATTTTCAGTGGGTGGGAGGGTGTGCATCATTTTTTGAAAAACAGGCCCCCTTAAGATAGGCACAAAGGATTAAGAAATCACTAGTCAATGTTGAAAAAGTCGGCCATAAAACTTGCATAACTAGCATGTGAGGCAGTTCAGAGTCCTTCCCTGTGCCCAAGGGAACGGAGGAGGAGGTCCACTACAACTGTAATAGGTCATTTCCATTAAGTAATAGTCAGAGGTGTTTAAAGAAGAAACCAAACAACGTGCATTACTTGACTGCCACTGATGTCCGCCATACCATGCCTTGTGAGGCACAAAACTAACAGAAGAGTACTTCAAACCAACCCAGAACAGCACCATGTTACCAGCTTTGCCCACAAACTCGGGGTGTGCTTATTGATTGGGGTTACTTCCTTGGGGAAGGTTGCAATTCTATTAGTGTACTGCTTGTGTCACTTGTATTTCTTTATGGAGCTCACGTCTCCCTTCTGCAAGTTCCCTCCCAATGGAGCCACCCTTGCAATATCTCAATTTCCCAGGCCTGAGTTTTTCCAGCCCCAGATTTAAATAACCACCCACATATACCCATTCACTGATTAACAAGGTGCTTCTGAGCGGACTGGGTCTATCAGCACTCTCAGCTGACCCCTTATGCGTCAATGAACTCAGCGGGCTGGGTCACACAGCACTTTTCAGCCGCTACCCTTATATGCACCTGGCACGCACTGGACTAGACTTGAGCCTGCATTTGAGCAGGCTGGGTCACAGAGCGCTTTTCAGCTGCTACCCTTTATGCCCCTAGAGTCAATCAGGCTGGGTCACACAGCACTTTTCAGCTGCTACCCTTACATGCCCCTGGAGTCAATCAGGCTGGTATTCCCATTATTACTCTACAATTATTTTAGTAGTAACCCCATCGATAAGCAACCTTACAGGATTTTGGGCTTCACAGGGATCTTTGGCTAGGTAAATGAAGCGTTGCTGTAGGGCAATCTAGGGAAGCCAAGAACACAAAGGAGAGGGAATGAAGCTTTTAAAAGAGTTTGGCAACTGGCTTGATTACAAAAGTCCTGTTATTGTTAAGTACCTAAAACTTACAAATTCCAAAGGGGTAGCCGTGTTAGTCTATTGTAGAAAGACAACAGAGTCCTGTGGCACTTTTAAAGACTAACAGATTTATTTATCGCATGAGCTTTCGTGGGAGAAAATCCCACTTCGTCAGACGCTTTGAATCCTAACACCTATTTTGATTTGCTGTTACAGCCTGACCTGATGCTGTGTCATACACTCCCCTGCATTTAATTTCTTACCACTCTGTAACTTTCCTATCTTCAAAGCGTCTGACGAAGTGGGATTTTCTCCCACGAAAGCTCATGCGATAAATAAATCTGTTAGTCTTTAAAAGTGCCACAGGACTCTGTTGTCTTTCTAAAACTTACAGTAATAGTAATAATTACAAAAGGAGAGAAAAATACCCAAACAGTTACAGCATTATTAACCATATAAGAAAAGAAAAACACTTATTTACAATATTACCCAAAATCAATTATATCAGGCCTAGGGAGAAAGAGAGTTACAAAGAGCGAGAGAGAGAGAGAGAGAGAGAGAGTATGTATGGGTGTGGTGGGGGGGGAGGGGGCAGGATGTCTCACCACTGGGTGTAGCAGAAAGGTTCCCAGGAAACAGGTTGTGCAGCTTAGGGCCAGAATGCTGGATGGAGACAGGCAGAGCTCCCACCGCAATCAACAAGAAAAGGTGAAATCCCAGTGGAGATGATGCAGATTTAGATCCAAACATCAGGACTGTCTCCTTGGATTGGAGTAGGGGTTTTAGTATGGGACACTAGGGTTGTTTTTGAGGTAAATAATGACTTGTTTAAGTGGACAGTACACATTCCTGGCTGGGGTGGTAATAGTTCAGGGAAGCTCACAATACAATCAGGCAGATTCAGTGTCTGGGGTATCAATTAGCATGTCTATCACTAGAACAGTCTGATAACTGCTGAGCTTGTTAGCCTTGGTGCAAGATTCCCCCATCATGCACTGCTTCCCCGCTTCTTCAATCCCAGAGTTCAGTGCGGTTCCTGCTTTGGATCTTGGTTCTCCATAGTCGATGCAAATGAAGCTCCATTCAGTGTGCTGATGGCTTTGAGATGTGATGTCTCCCAGAGCTGACAAGCAACAAGACAAGGATGTCTCCCATAGTCTCTTCATTGTTTTGGTTTCTGGTTCAAGCAGAGGTGTGGGGGGGGTGATGTGTGCGGGTGAGTCACAGAGGTTGTATAGTGTGCTCCGATTCCCCAAGAATACAGAACTAACAAGCAACAACCAACAGCTTTCTAACATACAGCCCAGCATGAATTATTGCTATTGGAGTATATGTAAAAGATTAGACAAGAGAGATTAGCTCATTAAGAGTTTATTCTCCTCCCACCCCCTCTCTCCCCCTGAGCCCCATCCCACATGTAGCTCCTACAGCAGGGATTATGAGGGGGGTTCCTCAGGAAGAGGCAGCAGTGGAATCCTCCTCTGGTCACCATCTTTCCATCCTTTTACCTGGCCTACAGGGGCTGGAGCCAGAGTGAGGATCTGAACCCACATTTTAAGAGAAGGGCTAGTTTGTAATACAATAGGTGGCATGAAAATATTAAAAGCTCCATCCATATTAGGAAGATGACTATTACCTATCCCTTGACTCCCTCCTAACTAGGAGAGGAAGGGAGTGAAAATGATATAGCTTCTAGTGTAGATGAGACAAAACCATTTTAAGCACTCTTATTGGGTGCGTCTACACTTGTAAATTAAGTCGACTTAAGCCTGCTTAAGTCAACTTAATTTACTCTGCGTCTACACTACACTTTCCTTAAATCGACTTAAGCTGCTGCTTAAGTCGACTTTATAAAACCTACTTTAAAGTCGACTTACTGCATAAGTCAACTTTATTAAGTTGACTTAAGCCAGTGTAGACGTGGCTTAGCCCTAAGTCGACTTTAAGTCAACTTAAAGGGCCCCCAGGGCTCCCCCACTGACCTCCCTGCCAGGGTGCCTGGCATAGCCAGAGCCTGGTGTGCCCACCCACAGCGCAGGACACAGCCCTGCCCACCCTGCTCCTCTACCCTACCCCTGTCCCTGTCCTGCTCAGCCCCCACTGTACGCTGGTACAATGGGGAAAATGCTGAGTTCCCTGTCACTTTGAAAGGGGTACCCCCCCTCCTACCATGGACCACTCCCAGGTCCACGTAGCCCCTAGAAGTCAACTTAGGCATCCTGTGTGTACGCTCTAGGTCGATTTGGCAAGGTCGACTTTAAGTCAACCTAATTTTATAGTGTGGACATGCTAAGTCGACTTAATAAAGTTGTAAAGTCAACTTTGTTAAGTCGACTTAGCAAAGTCGACTTATTTGGCCAAGTGTAGACATAGCCATAGAAAGCATGCTTCAGACCATCTCACGCTGTCTGCAAAAGTGCTGAAAATAATTTTGTCCAGTCCGCAATGACAGCTAAGTTGTTCTCACCAGCTGAGGAGAAAGACATTATCAGCAATGAAGCATTTCCCTATGAGGATGAGCATTGGGCCCCTGAATAGAAATAGGCCCTTAGTTTCTTTGTTAGGTTGATGTTCACCATCACAGGTAGCACTGAAACACAACCAGGAATCCTGTCAGGAGTTAGATAATGACACCCTGCTCTCTTTGATGACCACGTCCTCCCTTCAGCACTATTCGGAGTTGGTCATGAAAAATGCTAAAATAGTCTTTCAAAACATCATCAGTGCTGACTTTACACAACTAGCTGCCTGCACTCTGACTGCAAGACAGACAGACAACTGTGCATCCAAACACAATAGAACCTCATTTACCCATCTCATTGGGGCTGGGACCTGATTGGGTCATCAAGATAACGGAGAGAATGGAAAGTGTGAGGCTGCTTCGCCATCTAGTGGCCACAGGAGAAAGGACGTGCTTCTGGAGCTGTGTGCAGTGTTTGTTCGGTTAATACAGAGAGCCGGACAATGGAAGGTCAGATAAACGAGGAGGTTCTATAGTACAGTCAATTCCATATGTAATTTCCTGTTTTATGTTCACTTTTTCTGATTTGAATGCAGTGTGCCTTCTGCAGGAACTGATTAGACAGTCAATTACAAATTCAGTTTTCAGGAGTTCGAAGTCTTGTTCTACCATGCCCTAGAACCACTAAGGGCTGTCATAACACCATAACACCCCCTTCTCTTCCTTTTTGGACCTGTAGCCCTTCTCCTGGCTCAGGTCAGATTTTTCTCATCCCCAGTTGGGGGGGTCCTGGCCTTCCCTGGACTTCTATTCCAACAGTGAGGAGCATTGCCTCTTCACATGACTTGGTTCCCCACAAGCAAAAAAAAAGCATTCCCCATTCCTGTCCTCTGCGCAGGTCAGGGACCTTCAATTTTCCTGATCTCTTTCCCTTGGAACAAAACTTCTTTTCTTTCCCATAGGGGCTCTCTCCTTTCAAAGTATCCCCTCTGTCCACAAGGAAAATACTGCCCTGCTTGGGCTTCTGGCCTGACTCTGGGTCTCACTTTCTATCCCACGCTCTCTGGTCCCTGCTCACTTCCTGGGCGATCTTGAGCAAACAGCTTAAGAGCTGCACTAACTGCCTCATCTATTCCTGCAGGTGTCTCTGTGCTTCCTTCTGCTGCCACTGGTTCTCCAAGATCTGCCTTATTAGGCCCCAGACCCCCTTGCTTGTCAGTTCCCTTCAATGGGAGCAGCAACTCTGAAGTCCAGCCTGGGAAGATACACCTGCCTTCAACCAAAAAGGCCTCCGCACATGGCAGCTCCATTGTCCCACTGCCCCAAGTGTCTCTTCCAAAGGCTTTCCCACACCCCTTGTATCAGGGTAGCAGTAAAACAGTCTGAGTCTCTCACTCAGTTCCCTTCTTTCAATTGCAAACCCATAGTCTGCCTTCTCCAGGACATGTGATGGGGGAATCCACGCACCATGTCAGTGCCTCCTGCTGGCCATCACAGGGATTAGCTCTGACAGGCAGTGCAACCTCTTCCGGTGGTGCCTTGCCTGTCATTGTTACCGCTTTCAGACCCACCTCAGTCCAACTACTGCTGAGTCCTCTTTGTGACTCAGTCCTCCAGCCACGTCACCGCCCGTGTTTTCCCCTTTGCAGGGAGAGAGGAGAGATATTTCAGTTCTGGAGTCTGTCCACTTCCCCTGTGTTGACTGCAGTTAATTGTCCAGCCACTTTCCCAGTGGCACCTGAGCACCTTCTTCACCTTTGCTTCAGCGCCTCAACCTGCCAGTCCTAGCAGCCAGCTGAGAGCTTCTGCTCACTCCCCTGTTCCTGCCCAGCTCTGTGCTGGCCAGCGTGCTAACTTCCCTCCACCTGCAAGGCGCCCAGTCTTTCCTCCTTGAGCTTTAGCGAGTAACTGACTCCACTTCACCTGTGGCTTTTTTTATATGGGCCTTCTAGGCCCTGATTGGGGGCCCTCTCCTATTGGCTGCTTTCTGCACAGCCTCCCTAGGCCTCTATTAACCCCTTGCATGGCAGGGTAGGATGGACCTTCCATCACAGTCCCAAAATAAACTCTTCCCTAGAATGCAGCTGCCATCATGCCCCAGTATAAACATTTTTTTCTCTCAGGTATACAGCTCCTTTCAACAAAAAAGACCATCAGAAATTCCTATTCTTTCCCAAACTCTAACTTTCTTGAAGGGAGAAAGAAGCTTACATCCAGTGGCTCCCTTTCCCAGGATTACTTGTTTCAGTTGCCTACAGTTCCTAACTCTTCCCTACAATGCAGATGCCATCATGCCCCAGTGTTGAGATAAAACCAGGGATAAAGTTATTTAAGAGTCCAAGTTGCTGTATATTTTCTTTCTTGGTATTTTTATTGCTAAATTAAACGCACTGTACTATTGACAACAGAGTCTTGTGGCACTTTTAAAGACTAACAGATTTATTAATCGCATGAGCTTTCGTGGGAGAAAATCCCACTTCGTCAGATGCTTTGAAGATAGGAAAGTTACAGAGTGGGAGGAAATTAAATGCAGGGGAGTGTATGACATAGCATCAGGTCAGGCTGTAACAGCAAATCAAAATAGGTGTTAGGATTCAAAACACTGGGGAACAGCACATAGAGGAGGGGGAGGTCAATTCACTTGATGTAATGCGAGAAAAATCCATAGTCCCTGTTTAACCCCAAGGCAACTGAGTCAAATTTGCATATAAATTCGAGTTCTGCAGACTCTCTTTGAAGCTGTGATTTGTTATTCATCTGTTTCAACACAGCTATTAACAAATCGTTAAGGGAGTGGGCAGGGAGATTGAAGTGTTCCCCTTCAAGGTTTTGCAGTGTTGCAATTTCTGATGTCAGATTTGTGTCCATTGATTCTTTGGCTCAGAGACTGTCCTGTCTGTCCAATATATAAGGCAGAGGGGCATTTCCGGCACATGATGGCATAAATCACATTGGTGGATGAGCAAGTGAACGAACCCTTGATGGAGTAGGTGGCATGATTAGGCCCTGTGATGGTGTCATCAGTGTAGATATGAGGGCAAAGTTGGCAGCGTGGTCTGCTGCAGGGCTGTGTTCCTGAGGGCTGCCGTGGTCGCCATTGCTGCTCCACCTCAGTCTGCACCTTTGGCTCCTGCTCCTGTGGCTGCTCCATGCGACCCCCCCGAAGAAGTGACTCCACCTGAGGACCCTCTCGCAGCCCTTGAAATCGCCCTTCAGGCCTTGGCTGCCGCCACCGCCTCACCTCGAGACCCAGATGCCATGGATGAGAAGATCACCGCCACTCCTGCATCCTCTCCTCCCAGGTCCCCCCCACGGATCGTGCCTGCCTCCTACGCTCTGGACCCTCCTCAGGAAGCACACAACTCTGCGACCCATGACGCCACAGGACTGGCCGACAGCCACGCCGCGATCTCAGCTCCTGATCTTCAAGATCATAACATGGCAGACCCCTGCCCCTCAGAGGCTCCCTCACGAGACATCGAGTCCAGGGTAAATGCTGTCCTCAACTACCTCCGACAGAACGACACCCGGACGCAGACCAGTGCCCCTGACCCCGCCACCCAGGATCCAGCCGCCCTCGCCACCCCGGTCACCGTTCCTGATGGCGCTTCTTCGATGGGCGAGCCCTCCGACAGGCTGGGAGCCGCTCCTGCAGATGAGACTGGAGATACGGGGGACTGCATCTACCTTCTGTACCCCCTCTCCAAGGCCGCTCTCCGCTGTCCCATCTGCCAACCACCCCGTGAATTTCACCTTCTTGGCGGTGTCACCAGACACCTGAGGAGAATTCACAGCAAGGGGGTCGCATTCAGGTGCATCACCTGTGGTCTGCCATTCACCACGCAGAAGAAGTGCAAGTCGCACTATACGTCGTGCAACAAGGAGAACCTGGGTACCACCCGTCGCCGTACCGCCTCCACGCGCATTGGGAAACCACCGCAGACGAGGGCTCACGCTGCCAGCCCATCCCGGGCTCCTGCTGCAGCCGCACCTCGGCCTCCTATCCTGAAGCAGCAACAGGGGTCCATATCCCACCATCCTGCGGAGACGAGGCCTACCCCGTGCCCAACACACCGGATCGCTGCTGCCGCTTCCACGACTCCCACCTCGACGCTCTCCAGTCAAGGTCCTGCCGCCAAAGCACCCAGTGCTCCCTCACGGATCCCGCTCAGTAGACGCCTAAGTATGCCTGGAGGACAGCCTTCCCGGAACGACCCTGGCTCCAGAAGAATCAGCGCTCCCACTCGGATGACGACATTGTACTCCTCTGCAAAACAGACCAGCATGTCTCCTCACACCCTGCCTCGAACCCCAGCTGCCAGGTCTGACAGCCCTGACCCTGGGTCACAACATCCAAGCATCTTCCCAACATCCTATGTAAGGGGTCCTGTCCCCGGAGCACTAGTTGCATTCACAGTGCCCAACCCTGCAAGCCCTGATTGCGAGAGTCCCAGTGGCGCCCAGGAACCCCGGCAGCCAAGCGACGCTTCCCGACGGTCTGGAGTCAGCCCAGCAGATCCGGACCCTCCCCAAAGGAGCCATACTCCCCAGAGGACTCCGAGTGCGGGCCCAACTCCCCAGGATGCCAACGCATTGACCGAGAGGGCCCCTGAAGTCCCGGAAGATGAGGGAGCCCAGCCCGCCTGCAGCCCAAATGCGCAGCCTGAACTTGCCCCAACAGACCTCCCAGATGATCCGCGACCGGCAACCAGACCCCCCACGCCATGGCAACTGCTGTGGCTAGAGCGGCTAAGGGCGGCTAAGACCTTTGATGACCTTGACCCCCTCGTTGATGAGATGACGCAAGGGCTATCAGCAGAGGTCAAGGCAAGGAGTGAAAGAACCCAGGAGGGCTCCTCGCCGACTCGCAGACCACCAGCGAACCGCCACAACAGGAGCGCACCCAGAAGGCGAAACACCAGCCACCGGTATGACCCAGCCGCCGCCTCCAGAATCCAGAAGCTGTACTGGTCTAACCGCGCCAAGGCCATGAGAGAGATCCTCGATGGGCCTTCATCCTTCTGCACGATCCCACCCGAGCGCCTCTTCACCTACTTTTCGAATATATTTGACCGTGTGGCCTTGCTTACCTCCGGGCGCCCAGAATGTCTCCCTCCCCTACCTCGTATCGGCGACGCTGAGGACCTGGAAACTGACTTCACGCCCGAGGAAGTGATGACCAGGCTGGCTCGAACTAAGAATACCGCTCCAGGGAAAGACGGTGTCCCCTACAGCATCCTAAAGAGGCGGGATCCCGGCTGCCTGGTACTCTCTGCCCTCTTCAACCGATGCAAAGAATTCCGCCGGACCCCCAGCGCTTGGAAGAAGGCGATGACGGTGCTGGTCTATAAGAAAGGCGAGCGAGACGACCCCAGCAACTGGAGACCCATCTCCCTCTGCTCCACCATCTACAAACTCTATGCCAGTTGCCTAGCAGCCAGGATCACAACCTGGTCGGTGAACGGGGGAGCCATCAGCTCCATCCAGAAGGGCTTTATGTCCTGTGAAGGCTGCTACGAACATAACTTCATCCTCCAGACCGCCATCCAAACCGCCCGGAGGTCCCGGAAGCAGTGCGCCATGGCTTGGCTAGATCTGGCCAATGCTTTTGGCTCCATGCCCCACCAGCATATCTTCTCCACACTCCAGGAATTTGGGATGTCGGCCACCTTCCTCCAGCTCCTCCGTGAATTGTATGATGGAAGCACCACCACCATCCGCTCGATCGAGGGAGAGACCGCCGAGATCCCAATCCGGAGCGGAGTGAAGCAGGGCTGCCCCCTCAGCCCTATCATCTTCAACCTCGCCATGGAGCCTCTCATCCGGGCGATAGCTGAGGGCCCTGGGGGACTCGACCTCCATGGGGAAAGAGTCAGCATTCTGGCCTATGCGGACGACCTGGTCCTGATTGCGGATGACCCCAAGCATCTCCACAACATGCTACACACCACCAGCCTGATTGCCGACTGGATGGGGCTACGCTTCAATGCCAAGAAGTGTGCGTCCCTCCACCTGGACGGCAGCAAGAAAGATGCAGCCCAGCCAACATCGTTCCAGATCCAGGGCGAGCCCGTCGCCTGTCTCGAAGATGGGCAGGCGTACCAGCACCTGGGAACGCCAACGGGCTTCCGTGTCCAACAGACCCCCGATGACACCATCCAATCGATCCTGCAGGATGCTGGCAAGATCGACGCCTCTCTGCTGGCACCTTGGCAGAAGGTCAACGCCCTGAACTCCTTCTTGATCCCCCGCATCGCGTTCGTCCTACGAGGCTCCGCGGTAGCCAAGGTGCCCCTCAACAAAGCTGATGGTGCCATCCGGCGACTGGTAAAAAGGTGGCTGTTCCTCCCTTTGAGGGCCAGCAATGAACTGACCTACATTGACCACAAGCAGGGAGGTGCCAATGTCCCACGAATGGGCGACCTCTGCGACATAGCCGTAATCACCCACGCCTTCCGTCTCCTGACCTGTCCGGATCCCACCGTCAAAAACATCGCGACAAATGCCTTGCACGAGGTGGCTGCGAAACGGATCAAAAGAATCCCCTCCAACACAGATGTCACCACTTACCTCAGCGGCTCCCTGGAGGGCGAATTCGGCCAGGACAGGGGTGACATCTCCTCCCTCTGGACCCGCGCCCGGGTCGCCACGCGTCGCCTGGGGAAGCGCATCGGCTGTCGATGGTCATGGTGTGAGGAGCGGCAGGAGCTGTCAGTCTTGGTGCCGCGAAACAGGACTGAAGACCGCACCATCGTCCCCCCTAATGCTAGAGGCCAGCTGGAGAGGATACTGAAAGCTGCCGTCCATGCGCTGTATGTAGAAGACCTTAAAAGAAAACCCGACCAAGGCAAGGTCTTCGAGCTGACCAGCAAATGGGACGCCAGCAACCACTTCCTCCCGGAAGGCAGCTACACCCGGTTCGCGGACTGGAGGTTCATCCACCGTGCCCGCCTCAACTGTGTTCCCCTGAACGGAGCCGTCCGCCATGGACATCGGGACAAGCGCTGCAGAAAATGTGGCTACGCCAACGAGACTCTGCCCCACGTCCTCTGCAGCTGCAAGCTCCACTCCAGAGCCTGGCAACTAAGACACAACGCGGTCCAGGCCCGCCTTGTGAAAGCGATCCCGCCTCACCTCGGGGCGGTCAAAGTCAACTCTACCGTCCCCGGTACCGACAGTTTGCTGAGACCCGATGTCGTGGTCACAGACGAGGACCAGAAGAAAGTCATCATGGTCGACATCACGGTCCCCTTCGAAAACCGGTCTCCGGCCTTTCTTGGCGCTCGGACCCGAAAAGAGGAAAAATATGCTCCCCTCGCTGACACACTGAGAGCCAAGGGCTACACGGTCCAGATCCACGCCCTGATCGTCGGCGCCCTGGGTGCCTGGGACCCAGCCAACGAAGGTGTGCTGCAGGCCTGTGGTGTCGGTAAACGCTACGCCCGACTAATGCGCCGCCTCATGGTATCCGACACCATCAGATGGTCCAGAGACATTTACATCGAACATATCACTGGGCATAGACAGTACCAGGAGGAATAAGGGTCCACCTCCACATCCACCACCAGGGGGCTCCGCCGTCCCCCTCCCCCCACCTCTCTACGTGAGAACATATCTCCCTATGGATTCTTTACCCGCCCTCCCTATTCACATTCCGGGATGAACCACCCTCAATAGTATATGTGCTCCCCATATCATCACACTCAGTATCCCTCCCATATTAAGCTGTTTATCCCGAATCTCTGACCTCTTGCTTCTCAACCCTGCAGTCCTGTGACTCCCCCCATCCTGAAAACCGTAGATCATGTATTGGTTGTACTCCCCATCCTTACCTCTACCTGTTACTTCCCAAATGATCTGTACTGTACCCTGGATGACCAATCACTTCCTTTACCTAAAACCATGTCTGCTTGACCCTTTTTTGTAACATTCACTCCAATAAAGTATTTTATTTCTGCTCTGTGATCTGTAGTTGCTGGTAAGTATCCTTTTAAGATTAGGGGGCTGTCTGAAAGCAAGGAGAGGTCTGTCTCCCAAGCTTGAGAGAGTGAGGGATCATCTTGTAAAATAGGCTGTAGATTTTTGATGATGTGTTGAAGAGGTCTGGCTTGGGGGTTGTAGGTGATGACCAGTGGCGTTCTGTTGTTATTTTTCATGGGCTTCTCCTGCAGTAGTTGACTTCTGGGTACCCGTCTGGCTCTGTCAATTTGTTTCTTCACTTCTGTGGGTTTGTACTGTAGTTTTAAGAATGCCTGGTAGAGATCCTGAAGGTGTCTGTCTCTGTCTAAAGGGTCAGAGCAAATGCGGTTATATCTTAGGGCTTGACTGTACACAATGGATCGTGTGGTGTGTCGAGGATGGAAGCTCGAGGGATGTAGGTAACTATACCGATAGTTGCACTGTACTATTAACGGTCATCACTAATTTAATGCAAACTAGAAAAATTAAAAATGTTAAAATAATCAGAAAACTGGAAATTTATTAATCTAGCAAACTAGCAAAAGATAACTTATAATTTCACAGCAATATTTTCAGAATGAAATCAAACAAATCAAAACCTGAGGCCTTTAGAATCATAGAAGATTAGGGTTGGAAGGGACTTCAGGAGGTTAAATAGTCCAACTCCCTGCTCAAAGCAGGACCAACTAAATCATCCCAGCCAGGACTTTGTCAAGACGCACCATAAAAACCCCTAAGGATGAAGATTCCTCCACCACCCCAGGTAACCCAATCCAGTGCTTCACCACCCTACTAGTGAAAAAGCTTTTCCTAATATCCAACCTCGACCTCCCCACCTGCAACTTGAAACTATTGGTTCTTGTTCTGTCATATATTACTGCTGAGAACAGCCTAGCTTCATGCTCCCTGGAACCTTCCTACAGGTAATTGAAGGCTGCCATCAAATCCCCCCTCACTTTTCTCCTGCAGAATAAATAAGCCCAGCTCTCTCAGCCTCTTGTCACAAGTCTCCCCCTAATTATTTTTGTTGCCCCCAGCTGGACTATCTTGAATTTGTCCACATTGTTCCTGTAGAGGGGGCCCTAAAACTAAACGTGATACTCCAGATGAAGCCTCACCAGTACCAAATAGAGGGGAATCCAATCTACTGGCAATGCAGCCCAATTTGCTGTTAGATACAACCCAACTTGGACTCAGTTTTCACTCAACACAAAAGCTTCAAATTTTGCTGCTGCAAAATCTGCCTCTTTTCCCACCTACTCAAAACGCACTTCAGATAACTAACTTTCTCTCTCCATATAGAATCTCTGATACATTTGTCAAATGATGTTATCGAGCAAGTTCTAACATGTACTAAGTGGCCATTTCAGTCAGCAATTTTACAATGGAAGAAAACAATTCAAACTTTCTATCCTTTTCAAAGCCCAACATGTCAATTACAAAAAAAAAAAAAAAAAAATCTCAGAGACCTGCTGTGCAACACAAAGAACAAAGAAAGCTGCAGATATCAGACAAGATGTGTATAAGGATGAGGAAGAGTGACAGAAATCACTAGGAAACAATATATTATTTTCTTTTATTTAAAAAAACTCTCTTACATCTCACAAAATCAGACAAAATACTTAATGACTTGCCCAAAATATGCAGCTACCTGAAAACTA
Source organism: Pelusios castaneus (assembly GCA_007922175.1). Taxonomy (NCBI): domain Eukaryota; kingdom Metazoa; phylum Chordata; order Testudines; family Pelomedusidae; genus Pelusios; species Pelusios castaneus. Next base: position 1,521,309 of record ML686154.1, read on the forward strand.
CATTATTTTCAATAAGACAAAAGGGATTAGAAGTCACATGCCATTCCATAAAAACCAAGTAAACATTGGTAAGTTGATACAATATAAAGAAACAGAATGCCTTTTACGGATGTATTCACTTTTCTCATTGCTGCCCACAGGCAGAATAGCAAAAAAATCTGCAGCAACATGCTGGATCCCTTGGCCACATTCTATCCTGGTCAGGTTCTTATGCCGTCCTCAACACAACAGTATCTGAGTGCCTTCCAGTAGGACATTAAACAACATGTCTAACATCTGTCACTTGGAATTCATTCTCTCTCTCATATTCTTACCAGAGGCAGAACTCAGTGGAGGGTTCTGATTTGAGAGGCGGAGGTGTTAAATATATGTATACACTGCTATATACTTGTTAGAAAACTAGATTGAAGAAATGCTTCCTGGACCTGAAATGGAAGATTTATGATAGTCTTTAGTCACTTAGGGGAGTTCATTCCACAGTCTTTAACTGGCCTCCAACCTCTGTCCCCTTTACAGTATCAATCCTGGCCCATTTGCAATCCTTTTCACTTAAATACAAACCACGGCTAAGAGGGATCATACCAAGATCATCTTAATTCTCAAAGGATAAATGCATAGGAAATAAAGGAAATGCAAGGATAAAAGAGAAAAGCAGAGAGAAGACTGATGTACAGGAGACAAAAAGACAGAACATGAACTGATCAGAAGAAATGTTTTCAATCTAGCTTCCTGTATTTAGTGTTGATGTGCTTTCTCAAATTTTCCTCCAATCATTTGCTTACTTAAGTAGAGACTTAACTCTCATATCCATAAAACACTTTGACCGAGACTGGTCTAAAATGTAAATGTAAACCAAAAATGTTGCCCTGGGAAAATTTGCAAAATATGGTTTAACTGTCTAAAGAAGTGTTCAAGAAACTCAGTTGTATTCCCAAATCACTGAGCTGCCCAGTTTTAAAGAAAAATAAGTATTATGGAACAGAAGGTTGCTTGAGCAACCTTAAATTTGATCCCTTAAAAATATGTGTTATAATAGTTTTAAAATACATGATTACATTCTATTTGCTCCATATGACTCCCGTTATATTTTTTCTGTATTACATTTAGGCTGTTTAGGCATCATAACCAAAAGCATGATATTTTGTCTCATTATTCTTCATATACTAACTGGCAACCCCATCAACTACAAACGCAGGAACTTACATCTCTAGCTCCCCTGCTAATGGGATCTACCAGAGTATTGCAGTGAGGAAGAGGCACCTCTGAAATAACGAGGTTTCAGTTGGCCTGTTTCTGCCTCCCTACCTCACTTAAATTACTGTCTTCTCAAGTAGGCGCCTTGGTTTCGATGGCTATGTCTACACTTGTAAATTTAAGTCGACTTAGAATCTCCACTCTTAAATTTAAAGTCGACTTAGGGGGGAACTTACAAAGTCAACCTAGAGCATCCACACTGGATGCCTAGGTCGACTTGTAGGGGCTAGGGGGACCTTGGGCAGGTCCATGGTGGCAGGGGGGGCACCTCTTGCCCAGTGCCAGGGGGCTCAGCCTTTGCCCCACTGTACCTGGATACAAGGGGCAAAGGGGGACAGAGACCCTGGCAGGGCATAGGGGCAGGGCTCTGCCCTGCCCTTTGGGAGGGCATGCCAGGCTCCCTCTGTGCCCCCCTGGCAGGGAGGGCAGTGGGGGAGTCCTGGAGAGCCCTAAGTCGACAAAGTCGACTTAGGGCTACTCCAAGTCTACACTGGCTTAAGTCGACTTTAGGAAGTTGACTTAAGCCTAAAGTCGAATTAAAAGTAGGTTTAATAAAGTCGACTTAATTTTCATTAAGTCGACTTTATTTTCCTTAAGTCGACTTCAGGAAAGTGTAGTGTAGACGCAGATTAAATTAAGTCAATTTAAGCAAGCTTAAATCGACTTAATTTCTAAGTGTAGATGCACCCAATGGTATGTAAGCTCCTACTCAGCCTGAATAAGGGTAATGATATTTGTCCCAGACTATTTAGGCTTTCTAAATTAAAACCAACATCTGGAAATCCACTCAGTGCCTGACTTCAAACAGTACAATTGATTGTAGGGATTTGAACGAATGCCTTCTAGAGCGAAATGCACTGACCCACACAGCTCTCCCAGCCCAAGAAACAAGCAACATGACTTATGCCTTGACTTCTCTTTAACAACAGAAAGCACAACCATCAATCAGACCAACCCTCCCTGATACTACAATGTATTTTCTGTGTTTAAGTGTCATGTATTTACCCCCACTTTTGTTCAGTATGGGGGTCACTTATTTGTTCATCCTTTTATGTGAATAATACACAAGTAAAACATACTCTACGCTCCATGTGCCATGATGAGCCCACTAATTGGTTTTTCAATGTCATTCTAGCAGCCCACACAGTCAGGGTAAACATTACAAAAACAAAAAATGCTCATAAATTGGAACTCCTCTTCTGCTTGCTTCTCAGAACATTATCATCATCACAGTACATCGCTCTGAAAGCCCTTGTCCAGAGTGAGTCCGAATTCATTTGTAAACAGCATCTTCAGACACAATTGTATGAACTTTGCCTTTAAAAGCTTCTCTTTATTCAGCCTGATGACCCACTCGTGTATGGGGCATGTGCTTCACACTCTGTGCATGCAACAAAAAAAGACATCTGAGGATTTCTATGGACTGTCAGCCTTGGATTTCTGTGTCTTTGAAAAAGCTGCAGTAGGGCTCCTGATGTGAAAAGGAGATTATATTATTCATGGCCATGAGCTGTCTTCACTTAAAATCGTCTCCAGGGGACATAAGTCATACAGTGCTGCCAACTATAATACTATTATTGCAACAACCACATCCGACCTGGGGGCTGATAGGCCAGGTGCTGAGCACCCTCCCCTCTTCTGGAGTCATGTTCAGTAAGGCGTTTGTTTGAAAGTGAGGATGCTCAGCTCTCTGCAGAAGACAATCAACACCTTGCCCCATTGGGCCCTTCTGTCAGATGCATAGTTATTACCAGAAGATAGGCATTTATTTCCAATCTGCACAATTTCTCTGTCGCTTTCAGCTGCTCCGTACAGTCACAATTGGTTAGACTTGTAAACAAGATTGGTACCAGAGGATGTATGCTGTAAACAGGCCACACTCCACATCCTGATATCATCCTGAACTGGAGGTGAGCCTCACACATCAGGACAGTAATCTAAGCCCTACGGGTGCATCTACACTAGTAAATTAGGTTGACTTAAACAGGCTTAAGTCAACTTAATTTACTCTGCATCCATGCTGGAGTTTCCTTAAGTCGACTGAAGCCCCGTGCGGGGCTGGCTCTCCCCAGGACGAGCCCGCATAGCCGAGGCTCCAAAGGAGCCTCCCTACCCCTGGACCTAACTAGTCAACTTAGAGAGTCTAGTGTAGACTCTCTAAGTTGACTTAGTACGGCCAGGTTTAAGTTGACTCGAGTCCTGTGTGGACTCTCTAAGTTGACTTAATAAGGTCGACTTAAAGTCAACTTGGTAAAGTCGACCTAAATTTCTCAGTGTAGACACAGCCATAGTGACAGATCAGAATTAAGAGGTTCATTTGGTAAAGATCAGATGCTCTCAAATATAGAATGTTTATAAGTCCTTGATTCCAGAGCTTTGTTCTGTTTCCTAAGGCCATAGTATTTTACATTTCAAATTCCCTGTCTTGATAATATCCAACACTTATTCCAGTATTAAGTGCTTATATGATACGTTTCAGTAGCTATATTATTGGCATCCAGAAACAGGAGCTTTTTGGACATCAGGGAGAAAAAATATTCATCTGAAACGATATATTGAGCCAGATTCTGTGTTCATTGGGTGTAATTGGGAGTAACATCAGTGAGGTCAATATAGTTACATCAAGGAATGGGAGTGGAGACTAAGAAGATAGCAGCTACTATTCTCACACTGCTCCTTCCGCTAGCACCTAGGCGGTGTGGAGAAGAAGGAAGCTCCCTTGACTTGAATGCAGAGAGGACAAGAACCAGACGAGGGAGGATAGAAGACAGCGATTGGAGAAAATTGGTTCTAGCTGGGTATGGAGCCTGAGGCAAGGAGCTTGAAGGGGAGACTGGGATGAGGTGCTTAGGAAGACAGAGACAGAGTGGAGGAAGATGGAGACTTCTATGGAGAGACTCCCTTGTGCGTACATATTCTGATAATCTTTAGCTACGTGATCATCATATACTATGTTTTCTTTGTGTGTGCTGTGAACATAACCCAAGGATCACCAATCACTGGGAACCCTAGTCCTAAATCTTGACTGCTTACTATAGAGAGAGTGCAGGAACCACTTTATGCTACTTGAACATCCTTCTATGTTGGAGAAGTCCTCTACGGCCAAGGCTACCAGTTTTAGGGCCCCCCCCCCACCCCCGCCCATCCTTTTTAAAAAAAAAATCTCTAGAGTAGCCTAAAGAAGTTGGAGACTAGGATTAAGGAATCTGACTGATTTATTGATAAGACAAGGTAGGTGTGGTAATATCTTTTACTGGACCAGCTTCTGTTGGTGAAAGGGCTTTTGAGCTTCACAGAGCTCTTCTTCAGGTCTGGAGAAGATAACCAGTGTGCCTAAACTAAATACAAGATGGGAATGATTGTTAAGCAAGAGGTTCCTACATGTTGTAGGACACCACTTAAAATGAAGAGGGCAATGAAGAGACTTACTCGTGTGATTACACCGACATTCAACTTTCGCACAGCTGGAGCCCCACTTGTACATTGCTCATGTGCCATGCTCTCCTGAATCTGGATGCTGCTTCTGTGCGCACAGACAAAAAGGCCGTACATTCAGATATCTTTTTTGCATTTTTTTTAAAACTTCCGTGATTCTGAGTTGTTTTAAAGGACAAGCCGTTGCATTGATCAGATTTTCTTCTGACAGCTGGAAACTGACCCTGCCAGCAGGTAGAGGATCTTGGGGGGCAATTACCGCACCAGTGGGGTACAAATCAATCTTTATTAAAAAATGTAAAACAGTCAAATTCAACAATGGGGTGTATGGGGTTTGTCACAGTAGCAATTGGGGAGGGGGTTTCTCTTATTAAGCAGTGTGAAAATGAAGAGGTGTCATAGTGAGTCACAATTGATGGCTAGCGATTGTACAAAAAAACCAATATGTCACAGTGGTATAGGTGTAGAGGTACTGTAAAGGCAATGGTAACAAATGGGGTTTTACAAATATGAATGAGATACAAATGGCAGTAAAATTGCACAATAAGGGTGATTAGCGAATTTACACAAGTGTAATAGTACAGATGAGAATCAATAACTTGGTTTGTAGGACTGCAAGGGATGCAGCCAGAGAACCAGATTCAGGGGAGAGAGAAGGCGGCGGCAAAGAGTTGGGAAGTTCGGGGGGTGATGCAGGCAAAGGGAGAAAGGCAGCAAGGGGCTTGGGAAGTTCGGGGAGAGATGAAGACACAGAGGCACTTATTCAACAACTTAACAGCAACTATACAACTTATGCTAATAATGAACAACAGAAAGAAGAAAAAACAAAAAGAGTGAAGCAATACAGTAAAACAGTTATCTTTAATCTAGCTTGACTATAGCCACACAATATAACAGATAATGGCAAACAAGTATCCCACTTAACTACCACTAAACACAGACACAGAATTCAATTCTAACAGAACTACAACTTATACAAGCTAATAAAATGCACGGTTACAACTTAACAAAACTAAACCTAAACAAACTAATGAAACTAAACCTAATGGCACGCCTTATACTACACCGGTCCTATTGACCAGGGGGAGCAGTCCCAGAGGCAGAGTGGTGTGAGCCCAGGGTACAGCTCCTGGGGGAGTCAGGGGATGGTGGCTGCAGCCGTGGAAACAGCTGAAAGCAGGGAGCCCCGGGACAGAGCACACAGAGGCAGAGCTTAGCAGCGGTAGAGGCTTTTCTTTAGCAGCAAGGGAGCCGCGGAGTTAAAAACAGTTTCAGGCACAGACCAAGGAATTAACTTGAGTCTGTCTGCTAGAGAAGCAAGGTCAGCAGCTAGGACAGGGAGAGTTTGTAAGAGGGGAGCCTTACCAATTCCCAGGACAGCAGCAGGAATAGAGGCAGGAACAGCAGCAGCAGCAGCAGAGGATGCAGAGGAGGCTCGGTTCGTTTTCAATAATCAGGAGATCTCACAGGAAAAATTCGGTGTTCGTGGGAGGGGAGTTTAAAAACGGGGGATACGCTCAAAAATTAAAATGAGAGTGGAGAAAGGGCCCCCCAAAGACCCCTAGCTGATCAGACCAGGTGGCAAAGCAGGAACTTTTCTGATGTCTGACTCAAAAATGTCCGGTTTTAAAGGCAAACTCAGGCAGTTTCCCGCCAGTAATTCTGATTGGCTCCCTCTGCTACAGGGGAGGAGAGAGGGCAGGGAAAACTGCAGGTAAGCACAGGACATGTCTGGGCGAAGTTCTGAGCCACAGGTATGACTCATGCCCTTAAGCTCAACAGGCCATTTAAGTCTTGCACTCCTGAGCATTGTCCACCCTACACTGAGCCAGGGTCTAAGCAAAGGAGCTAAAGGCCGCCTCCCTGGGCTGGGCAATGGCCCCAATTAGTTTGTAAAAGCCATCCCTATGAGCAGGGGCAATGGCTTCAGTTAGCTTAGTAGCCCGGGAGGGGTGGCCACACAAAACAACAAAACAAAGGGAAAAATAAATGCAGCAGGAGGACAGCTGCAACAGACAGAAACAAGTGCCTGAAATGTGTTTGTTCATATTATAGGAGGGGATGGTATGATGGGACAGCCTAGTCTGGTAATTGACTGGTCTTTGACTACCGGGTGGTGGATGTGCCAGTGGCCTAAGAAAGGAGGGCAGATGGGATGGGTTCTGAGTTACTGCAGAGAATTCTTTCTTGAGTGACTGGCTGGTGAGACTTGCCCACATGCTTAGGGTTTAACTGATTGCCATATTCGGGGTTGGAAAGGAATTTTCCCCCAGGGCAGATTGACTAGGGCTCAGAGGGTTTTTCACCTTCCTCTGTAGCAGTGGGAATGGCTCACTTGCTGGTGGATTCTCTGTATCAAAGTTTTTAGATCATGATTTGAGGATTTTAATAGCTCAGTCAGAGGCTTATTGCAGGAGTGGGTGGGTGAAGTTTTGTGGCCTGCATTGTGCAAGAGGTCAGACTAGATAATCATACCGGTCCCTTCTGCCCTTAGAGTCTCTGAGTCTATTCACCCAGTGGTTCCAGAGTTGATCTTTGGGGAATCCCTTGCTGCTTTTTTTTTTCCCCCCCAAGAGTTCTGTCCTCTAATTTTGAAACTTCAGCATTTATTAATAGTCTGGTTTGACAATCCTGAAAACGGATATCCTCTACCCCCTCCGGGTCATGTTGCCTCAAACCTCTACCACAGGGATCTTTAGGGAAAAGGAGTGTGGTTCACTTCCTTTGTTCATTCAGTTCTCAACCTTCACTGAGACTGGTAACAAGGCTGCCAGCTGTGGTGGTGGTTTTTGTGATAAAAATATTTGCCCCTTAGTAATTAGAATGAAATTATCAATTAATTGAACAGTTTTTTAAAGTGTAAAACAATCTGAATTAAAAAAGAAACCTTATAAAATTAATAAAATCTATGCATGTTCTGGCACCAGGCCTTAATAGTTACAAAATACGTGTAAGGAAAAAGTACCCAAAGGGGAAAGAAGTATCTGATTAGGTTTCTGTTGATTTCCAAATTCATCATCTTTGTAGGGTAAGTACTTGGGGCTTGCCTACACTGCACTCAGGCTGGCAGTAATTTTGTCACTCAGAGAGTGAAAAAAACACCCTGCTAAGTGACATTAGTGTTGCCAGCATAAGTGCCGGTGTAGGTGCATTATGTCGGGGAGGTAGCTTTCCCACTGACATAATAAAATCACCTAAATGAGGGCAGTTAGCTATATTGGCGGCAGAACTTTCTCACTGACATAGCACTGCCTACACTCACGCTTATGCCAGCAAACCATCTCTTGCTCAGTGAGGCATTTTTTCCACCCCCGAGCGACGAAAGATTTGCTGGCGTGGGTGTAGGCATGTCCTCGGTTCTGTAATCTTTACAGTTGAGCATTGCTGTTACTCATGTGAGTAGCGCCACTGTGTTCAGTTCACTCCTACTCCCACTGAAATCAATTGCAAGACTCCCATAGACTTCAACGGTGGAGTTTCAGACACAACGAACGTAAAGGTTGTTAAATTAATATTTCAGGAGGCTAAATGAAATCACAGAATCCATTTACCGATTGTTTTAAGACTCTGTAATAATATTATATTAAAAAGTGTTAAAAGAATACTAGAGTTACAAAAGTTAGGAAATGTCAGAATTAACGGTGCCTGTGCTTCTTGGTGTATACATTATGATAGTCTTTAATTACAGATCACATGCTATTTTTTCCACAGGACCTCTGTCCCACAGTACACTGGATACAAGGTGCTTATTCAATGAGTAGTTATTCAATATTTGTTTTCTCCTCATTGTTTAATGGGTGGCTCTAGGTCTTATTTACCACACACTATTCAAACCCTACTCTGGAGGCAGAATTGATTTCCTCATGGGCTATTCTATCATTGCAGTAACTGAGAGCTTCACAAATACGAAATGATTTATTTTCATAACACTCATGTGTGGTGAAGGGCTATTCTTATCCCCATGGTGCACATGAGGAACTGAAAAGGAGAGATTTACCTCAAAAGTATCCATTAATTTTGGGTGCCCAATTTGAAACACCCATGACTTCCATTTTTCCCCAAGTATTTAGCATTATATCCTCAGCCATCATCTCAGCCCTTCGGGGCTATCGATGCAATTTGAAGCAGTGTTTATCTGCTCTGAACTGCACTAGGGAACTGACCTGGTGCAGAATGATCCATGATCAGGGACTGCAACACACAAACTTCTCCTTGGCTGCACCAATTGCTCATTAGCCAGAGCTGAGGACATGGTCCAGAACTGATGCCTTCATATCATTCTCTAATAGATTTTATTACCTGCATAGGGAATCATGAAAATAGACTTGAAAGGTTTGACATAGTGTCATTTAAATCTTTTCTTTTATTAGTAAACCATTTCAGTAATCCTAACAACTGCTGATCTTATGAACTTTACACTGGTAATACCTTCGAGATGCTAGCAGCAGTCTGGAGCAGGCTCATACAAAATTCATGATTCTGAAGCAAAAACCTCTCAGACTGCTTTGGAAAAATATAGCAATTCTAAGTAGCTTTTATTGTTCCTCTCCATGCAGCTCAAACTGTCATCAGCCTCTTACATCATGGATTCCTCTCTTTTAGAGCTCAGAAAAGGAGAGACTATTTTGTTAGTCTGACTGCAGCCTGGCAGAAGGAAGCTAGGGTGAGTAACTGTGAAACTCAGCATTATAATCTACTACTGGATTTTCTTTGAAATGCCAGCTACCCACCCACCCGTCAACAATAAGCTTCAATGAAAATAGCCATTAAAAGATGAAGCTCTAAGCTCGTGCTATGCTCATTTGATTTCTCTCTTTCCAGCATTGCACAGATTCTCTTACAGCAGCTGATGACTTCCCCACCAGAGCTCTTAATGTTCCCTCTTTTGTGTCAGAGATGAAAATTTCATTAATTTTCCTTTCTTCTCCAAGGACACTCTGGTTTTAGCAGATTTCCACTGTCTCTTTCTTAAGATCCAGAAACTCACACAAGTGCTGTGCCTAGGCTTGCAAACTGTATTAGGACATAACCATGGACTCATAGGTCCTTTAAACCATCGTATTATTCAGCTCTCTCTTCGCTTCTGTCAAAAAGGTAGTCAGCCTCTTTAGACCTTAAAGAACGGTAAATTCCATTTGATATCTTTAGAGGCTGAATATTAATATAACCATTGATTTGGACTTCAGCCAGGGGTGTAGCTAGCCCTCTTTTCTGGCTAGGCCCCGGCAAGTGCATGTGACCGGACGCTGCCTCCTGAGAGAGGGGGAGAGCCACAGCACCGCAAACTTCGCCACCACAGCCACGGGGCTGGCCAGCAGCTGCAGCAATGAGCAGGACAGAGGCACCAGCACCTCAGCTCTGCTCACAGCCGCAGCCACTAGACCTGGCAGCCACAAGTGGAGCAAAGCCACCAGTGCCTCTGATCTGCTCATGGCTGCCAAGCAGCACTGCGGTCACAGCTGCAGCAGCAAAGTTCATGCTCCTGCCAGGCACTAAGGTGGGCCATCCTCAGGGCCAAGTCAGTGGGCCTGGCCCACCCATGGTTGCATCCCTGACTTCAATCCAAACAATGTCTTAGGCTCTGTGAACTTGCATCAGCAGAACCACATGTATTAGAGGTCCTGTGCCATTTCATAACAAATATTTATTAATAGTTGTCTTCTGCAAGGCAGTCTGAAGCCATTTGGTTGGCCTGTCTGGCAAAATCTAAGGCCTCCTGCTTACTGTACAGTCAAGGAACTTTACCATCAGGATCTTTAGAAGAACCAGCTCAAGAAGGACTCATACGGTGCTGAGGCCAGGAAGTAAGGAATGGAAAGAAGCTGGCAGTATAAGCGGGATTCCGATCTCTGAGGTGGAACTGGTAAGTACTAAATCAATGGATTTGTACCAGGGATGAATTTGGACAATGGTCTTTGCCTCTTTATTCCTTTCCTAAAGTTGCAGATTGCTTTTTTGCTATTGATTGTGACTCAGGCAGTAAGACACTCTCCACGACCATCATCCAATATACAGGGCCGCATGACACTGTGGCTAGAAGCCTGGATTCTGTGAAACACCAGGAGAGCAGACTGGAAATTCCTAAGCAGCAGCAGGTATATTAAAAAATTGAGGTTTTATGTTCATCATGAACATGAATAATGCAATCAATACAGTATTTTCTTTATTAATTCAATACTGTGTTTAATTAATTTTTAATGTTGCATGTGCTACAGAATCTGGCACTGAAAATACAAAAGTTCACGTTAGAAGTTCTTAATAATGGAAATGGATATTTTGACAAGTAAGTAGGAAATAGCTAGGGCTTTTGTGCTTTGGAAAGTAGAGGAGATAGTTTGAATCTGTAAAGTACGAACATGAATTGGCTGTTCCTGCTAAAATGATCAGCAGTGTTAACATTTTTCAAAGTTGATTCCACACACACACACACTCACACCCCCCACTAAGATGAATTAGACAGTGCACACCTAGCTGAGAGCTTATTTTAAGCTGATTCCAGAGTCCATTTCTCATTTGCTTTCTTTCTTCAATTGGTTCCTTATTCAGAATGATGTCTGATATTCCTTCTCCTTCTCTCTGCCTCTCTGGGAAAGACATCGCACCATCGAATGACATTTGGTTTATAAAATGTTTTTAATGAAAGTTTAAACTCTTGAGCACACTTCTGTTGCAAGAGGTGAACTCTGTACCTAAATCCAGGGCCAAGAAATCAGTGAACACAGGGCCCTGGTTTCTTAATGACCCTATTACAATTGTTGTTAGAGAAGATATTCCACTTTTTATATGAAAAGACTCTATAAAAGAAACTTCTCATCCAGTGACAGTGTATTTTGATCACCAGCACTCACACTCAGAGAGCAAAACACAGGCACTAGCCCCTTCTGAGCTCAGATCATGGATGGTGATTCCCACCAGGATTAGGTCCTTCAGAAAATGAAATTCCATAGCAGGAAAGTTATTGTAGATATTTTTGGCGCTCTCAACTTCACAGCAACCACTGCACACACACTTCTGCTCTGAAGTGCTTTTTCTGCTTATTTTCTTCCTGTACCAGAATCATAGGTTCTAAGCGGAATGGTTGTGCAAGGGTGAGAAGAATTCCTCCCAAAAGATTTGTCAGTAAAAACAATATTCTGGACAGCCAGTATTCATTATCTTGCATCCTACTCATTTCACTGGCTCAGCTCCACCTAACTAGAAGCATTTGAATGCTTTTATTCCCCAGTAATAAATTCCCAAAGGCACATAGGTCCTGATGCTGCTCCTAAAGGAGCCCCTGAGAGTGTGTTGTTGATTTCAATGGAAGCAACAGCACGCCCATGCTATTTACCAATCACTTCCTTAGTAAATAAGTCGCATTTTTAAACTGAACCAAAAAAGAATAGAGGGCCAGCATTTTAAGAATATTTAGGTGCTTAAAGATGCAGACAGATGCCCTGTGGAATTTTTAAAAGCGCTTAAGTACCTAACTTCCATTTAGGATCACCTATCATTTTTAAAAGCTTTTAGATGCCTATGTGCCCATCTGAATCTTTAGGTACTTAAGTACCTTTAAAAATCTAAGTCAAAGACACCACCACACCGTACTTCCAAATCTACATGGAACACAATTTAATAGTTAATTACTCAGACTGACTAACATTTAGTCTTTCATGTGCAGAGTAAATTTCACCTACCTCAAGCTTGTATTTTATGTGCTTCAAGAAGTTCTCTACTCAACTTTACAATAACACCAGTTTTTTCTCCATTTCTCATTTGCTTTCTTTCTTCAATTGGTTCCTTATTCAGAATGATGTCTGATATTCCTTCTTCTCTCTGCCTCTCTGGGAAAGTAAATAGCTCCCTTATGTGTACCATTCAACCGCTCATCTGCAGAAAGGACTAGCAGATACCAGCTGTCTAAAGAAGTGGTTTTCAACCTGTGGTCCACAAACCCCTGGGGGTCTGCAGACTATTTCTATAATTTCCAAAGGGACTTGCAACTTCATTCACAATTTTTAGGGGTCCACAAATAAAAAAGGCTGAAAATCTAATCATTATTCTAGAGAATGTATCCACTCTACGGTTCATTTTGTTCCTCCTGATCCAGTAGCTAGAGCTAGAGCATCTGATGAAATGGGTTGGAGCCCACGAAAACTTATGCCCAAAGAAATGTATTAGTCTTTAAGGTGCCACAGGACTTTATTTTTGCTGTACACAGACTAACACAGCTACCCCTCTGGAGGTAGCTAGAGTAAAAATTCAAGTCTGACCCCAAGAGTGAAATTATGATGAACCAAGCAATTGACAGCCCATCAAACTAACTCCTCCTTCAGTGTGACAAAGACAGAAATATTTTGCTCACTGCTGCAATATAAAAATGCTTATGGAGAAAAACCCCACTTACAAAGCAGAAGCTATTTTTAATTAGATCCAAATTTATAGTGATCTGGTACTGTGGCTGACCCTTTAGGGTCAGGAGAACCCTGAAGGTAAAGAGCATGGAGTTTTAAGTAGTTTCTCTCTTTATTAGACTCAGTAGCTGGTTGAGAACAAGTGGCTGAAATGCAGTAAAGGGGCCTGAATATACTTTGTTATGGCTTCCTAATAACCAGTGTGAGAAGGCAGAAGCATTGTTTGTGACTGATTGGGAAGTCTAACTTCTACATCACCCATTAGTACCCAAGAAAGTCGGCTCTCATTTTGCACCCTGCCGTGATCTTGGCATTTTCAGATGGTTATCCCCGGATAGGCGGGTCACAAACACAACTGTGGCTCTTCCCCATTAATCATTACTAATTGATGCTATTACTGGGAGAGAGAGAATAGGTCCTGCTTGTCGTAAGTCTTCTCTTCCCAGTATTACCTGCATCTCTGCTCCCTCTGATAACCCTTCTTGTATTTCACAAGTCTTCTCAGCAGCTTCTCAGTCCATAGGTTGTATACCTGGTCTCTTCCTTCATACTAAGTTAAACAGTTCCATAATATAGCTCTGAAATTTGGTGGTGGTCTGCCGTCCTTATTAAATTCCTGAGCCACTTATATCTTGTCTTGGAACCATTACCATTACTGTTCTGAACAACTTTCTTCTTCTTATCTTTGGGTCCAGCATCTACAGGTTACACCCTCAAGATCTTTTTCTTCGAACTGTGGTGAGGGAATGCTTCCCTTTGTAACTAAAATGCCTCCCTTGATTTCTTTTAGAGATAGTAAGGAAGGGGATGATGGGTCCCGATGCAATTTTCAAGGTGAGAATAAGACCTTGATTTAATGTTTCTTTGAAGTCTGTTATGTCAAAGGTGAGGACACTGTTCATCACTGGAGATGAACCAGATAGCCAATAGAGAAGCCTATTATGTTACACAAAGCTTTCAGATCACCTTCCATTGTTTTGTCTGTCCAATGAGATTGCCATTCAGTTGGTATAACTTGAAGACAGCTTTGTACATCTCTCCTCCGCCTCTTATGTTGCACAACTGTACAACTCCTGGTAAGGCACCGAATTCCTCTCCATTCATGCACTCCCACGGTAGGGCAGTGAAGTCCTTTTCAGTGATTCCAGCTATATTGCTCAACCTAGAAAGCCAATCTAGACAAATATCTCAATTCAATGGACTCAAGGTTTTCCCTACAGTTTTGGCCTGCTCTGGCCCATTGGGTTTAGTTTCAATTCTGGTCTCCATTGGTCTTGTAGGACCATAATTAACCACCATAATGGTGATTGGAGTCATTTGAGGGTGCCTCTGCTCCGCCTCCATTTCCTGAGAAACATCTTTCGGAGGCCAAGGGTGCAGGCAGGAATCCAATACTTTCCTATCCCCTACATATAATATTGCATCCGACCCCCCCCCCCTTTGGAATCAGAAGCCACATCAGAGCGTTCTAATTCATAGTCCTTGAATGGGTCTCCCTCTACAGCTAAAATCAATGCCTTAACTTTTGCTAATTCCTCTTTCAGCAGTTTAACCATTGTTGTACTTAACACAATTAAGGCCAAGTTTTTAACTATTTCTAGCCTCTCTAAGCAACTCCCTAGTATTCACTTGAACCTCCTCTAATCCCTTCATTACAATCAGAGTCTCTTTATGTGTCTTGGCAAGCTCTAATCTTATTTCTTGCAGCTGCTGCCTAGCTGCTCAATCTACCAAGACTGGTTAGAAATTTGAACCGATAGAACAATCAAATTGTTCTATCAAATCACCATTTTCACCTCCCAGCTGCTTCATTTGGCCCTCTATCTGGGAAACAATCTGTTCCTTTGATTTCAAGTGCCAGCTTAATTCTACAGCCACCATCCACAGGAAGCACAACAGCTCTCTTTTTGAGGTTCTTGCTACAAAGGGGTTTGGGTAGGCACAAAACTCTCCCAAGCCATACACAGCATTTCGTAAGTGTAGAAGCAGCAATACCTGATTCCACATAAGCATCACTTCCTTTAAACATGTGCATCTGGAACTCCTGTGTGGAAGGTGACAATAGACCTGATGAAGAGACCTCTTTAGTGCTCTTCTGGTTTGGAGCAATAGTTGCTAAGAGTTTAAATGACAGAACTACTAAAAGTTTAGCTGAAATTCATGAGTAAATTCTGAATTGCCTGAAACCTCACCTACATACTTTCACACCCAACAATAAGGGACATCTCTATCAACCTATGAAACTCCAGACCAGAAGGTTATCAGGTTAAATTATAACTGAATGATCACACTCTAAGGGTTTGATATGGTTTCTAGCAGCATCTGAATCTTCTGCAAACAAACTCACACTTTTACCATTCGGAGATACCGGTTTCTGTAGGTGCTGTCTTTGAGTTCTCTAATTTCACCGAGATCAGAAGATTAGAGCTTTTGCCTATAGCAATGCTATGTTTGAATCAGGTCAGGGTTTTAGAGAACCATAGCAGTAAATTAACTGCCACAATCAACAGCTTTATATAGAATGTGATTCCCAGCAGCAGTAACAAAGGTTGAGGGGCTGTGTATTTTAATCTCCTAAAGCAGAGCCTGTAGACGAGTTACTGTTTGCACCATCAAACAGAACACATGGTATGATAAGCCTGCAACTTCATCACAAATTAAGACTCCATTTTAGGCACAGAGCTCTAGTTACAGTCATGTCAATTTGTACTTATTTTACTTTCTCTTCCAACCCCACCCCCAAATATTTCTATAGATTTCACTGTGTTTTACATATATTTACAACCAAGAGTATGGAACTGGTTGAGAAGTTTTTCAAAAATGTTTTTCAATCAAGAAATGTCAATCTGTCAAAATCAAAATGTTCTTCAGGAATCTGTCAATTTTGACAAAATATCACTTAGAAATAAATAAATAAAAATTATTGGTTTGACAACATAAAAATGTTCCAATTTTTTAGTGAAAAATTAATATTCGTATTTAAATCCATGTGCTTGTTATAACAAATGTTTGATCCTAACGTGTAAAGGAATAAAGTTGTCTGATTGCAAATTTGAGGTTCTGATTATTGTGGAACTTCTTGTAGGTGTATTCTGCCTAATGTGAAAAACATTAAGAAACCAAAATTAAAAAGCAACATCAATTGAACTGGGAAAAATTGAACTCTGGAGACTGCACTTTTATCCCACCTAAACGCCAACAGTAAGCAGAACAAAAATTCCTGGCTTACAGGTCTGAGCTCCAATGAGTGTAAAACATTTAAAAAGTCAATTCTTAAGGAAGCTTTTTTGTCCTGACAGGAATACAGAAGAATTTCCTTTTGTGCATGATTGTTCTTACCAATTTTGCACAATGGTACCTGATGGTTTAGTATTTTGAGATCCAGATGTCCATTATCCACTGATTCACAAAATGTCAGCGTCATACTCTCCAGGCTTCAGTGACCTTTCAGGCTTTCTTTGTGCTGTGCTTTCCTTCACTGTAACAATTATTTTGACTCCTGAAGTAAATTCAGGAGCTCTAAAGATACTGAATGCTTACATGAAATTTCCTCCATAGTATTCACTTGCCTAATACATTGTCATCTAAGTCTTGAGGAAAATTAACCTTTTTTGTTCCCTACTCTTCATCCTGCAAGCCTTGCTTCTGTATCAACATTCCCTAGTAAAACAATCCATCAGTTTTCACTGGTCAATGGAACACACAAAAAAATATTCAAATCAGTCTGTTAATGAAAAGCAGTTGATATATATGTATCCAGGTCTATTCTCTCACATTTTCAGAGATACTTCTTAACACTGGGGAAAATGCACCACCAGACTGTAATTTTATATTATTCAATTTATTTTTTTCTATTATACCAATTTATAAAGTAAAATTAAATAGATCTGTACTGTCAAAACCAAAATGAAACATTTCAATTGACCACATCAAGTTTTTCAGAATTTTGTTTTGCAGAAGACATCTTTATTCAGGAAAAAAAAATTTCAAAATGTCATGTTGGTCCCAGGATATTAAAGGGACAAGATGCGCAAAGCAGTATCTTTTATTGGACCAATTTTTGTTAGTCAGAGAGAGAAGCTTTCGAGCAGAAGAGCTCTGTGTAAGCTAGAAAGTTGTCTCTCTCACCAACAGATGTTGGCCCAATAAAAGATTACCTCACTCACCCTGGCACTAATGTGATCCATGACAGTCTTATTCTGAAGCATTTGCATTGTTTCCCAATTTTAGCATATCACCTTTTACTACATCAAAGCATTTCCACCCTTCACTTTCATCTTTTCATTTTAAAGTGCAGTTCTACTCTAAAAAAATTACTGTGAAGAAAACTAGCATCTTAAACACACGGAACAGATCTGTCAAGTATTTAGTTCTATCTGATTTTAGTGGAAGGTATTTGTTTGGCTTTTTAGTTTTATTAGCTTTACAACCTAATAGTGATTAGAATTCTATTCCTTCCTGTGTGTCAACAGAAATGTAAAGTCAAATCAGTTACCTATGTAAATCCTTTGAAGGCAATGGGGCTGCACAGCTGTTACGCCAAGGGTCTAATTTGCCTTGAAGAAACTTCATTATTGCAATTTTGAGAGAAAGTGCACACAAACTAAACCTGAATACACAAGGCTAACAGGAAACACTTGTAAAAATTGAAGATATTTGGTTTGGAAGTCTACTGAGACAATCACAGATCTCTCCAGTGTATTTTTAAACACTTTTCAAGTTATAACCACACTCAAACCTATTAAAAACATATTTAACCACTTTTCCCGTTGGTTATCACTGCAGAATTCTTAAACCTCAGCTGCTCATTTAACATGTCAAATCTCAGCCTTCCCCCAAAACATATAATTTTCTATCAACTTTTCTACAACTCTTTTACTCCTTTCCCATTTTTCCTTCCCAATTTCTTAGCTCTGTGACTATGGAAGTTCCCTTTGTGAAAAACCTATTGCCAGCACCATCAAGCACACACATGTATCATCAGCAAGATTAATGATGAACCATCCATCTCGCGTAACACAAACTTAGCTGACTTTTTAAAGGCTTTTTTTTTTTTTTTTTTAAGTGTTTATATGCACCATAAAGTGGAATGTACTTAAAATGCAGTGACATATCAGACAGCAGCACAGAGCACATTTGTGCAACACAGCACAAAGGGGACAATCTCAATGGGGGCTTCTGGGCTCTACTATAATAAATACTACTAAAAAAAACTACCCCACAAACATTCAACCAACACCATTATCAACATACTAAAGAATCGGCAAGTAAAGACGCCTAGATACTAACCTGAAGTTAAAACAAAACTCAAAACAAAAAAAAAAAGGTGAAAAGTAAATTCGATTTCTTTTAAAATATCAACTTAATGTATGCTAGCAGCAGAGGTAAGGGTATTTTATTATATTTACCCAAATTCCTTTAGGATTTTTGAGTTTAAGGGAAGTTTTTTGGTCACTTAAAATTAAAAAATGTGGCAAGGTAAACAAAATGGAACAGCACAAGATATCCCATTGGTTGGTTTGTATGGAATTTCTCTTAATATAGATGCTTCTCAGTGCCTTCCCATTATAGTGTTTTCCTTACAGAAAAGCCAGACTGGGAAGATCTGTATGTTCACTTTTTGTACAATACAGTACACAAGACACTATAAAAGCACCAATGTATCATATACTAGGTTCCTATAAGTGTATATGCTGCAATGCAATTCACAGAAGGAGTGCCAGAACCGATATGCTGTTTTACAGATTTACTTAAAGACCTCTAACTTTTTGGCTTAAACACTATCAATTCCTTTGTGGGCTCATTCACCAATATGACTGATAATTAAAGTGGACAAAGGAAAAACATAATATTGAACTCTTGGGAAGAGATTTTATTAACTTACAGAGAATTAGAATGTCAAGTGTATGTCACGTCTCCCAAACTTCCAGAAATATGCTTTACTGTTCATATACAAAGCTACCAGATACTTTTTAATAAGCATCAGAAACCACAAAGGCTCAACTGCTACAGTATATTTTGTAGTGATTGTTATGCTGTCCCGATAGTTAACTGATGAGATCTGCAAAGCAGCTCTTGAATGCTGCTGAGTGTATTCAAATGCACTATAAATAATGATTGGCAAGCTCAAATCCATTCATTATACTGAAGAGCATAAAGATCTCCAATAAAAAAAATTCTGTTTCAATACATCCCTCCATATTATGAGCACGAGAGTCTTGTTACCATGTTTATTTTTACTGGAGCTAAAATGAATATACGATTAAAGTAACTTCAGATTTTATTCAGAAGAGTATTTTCCAACAAAAAACTCTCTCTCTTTTATAATAATAAATGAGTAAATTGCGAGTGATATTCTGCAACAAAAGCTGGAGGAAGGGAACTGCAACTAAAAAAGACTACATATCAGCAATAAACACCTTTACATGAACTCTGTCCATTCTGAATATTAACATTAAAGACCAGGTTCTCAAGCCTCTCAAGCAATCAAAACCTCCACACACAAAAGGGGGGGGGGATAGAGGAGGGGGGCAGAGACAGAACACAGTATTTTAGAGACTGTATCAGACACTTCCATGTCTTCTCAGATCAGATTGGCAACTGAAACTTAACATCCACCTGAGCTTGCTTTGCTAAGGTCACTATTTCTGAAAGTTTCACAACCTGTTGAAGAAAAAGAAAGAAAGAAAGTTATAAAGAGATAATTAAAGAAATATTACAAAGTGTGACAAATCATTACTAAATTTTAGGAGTTCCTAGTTCTGGAGAGTTCAACTCCAGGAGCTAATACAACAAATGAGTCAGACTATACACTGGTAGCTCCCTTGCTTATTAGGGAGTTCAAATACTTTACCTTTGCTTTGAACTACTACAAGTGGTGACCTAAAAGTACACTACCAAAGAGGTGTGCGCTGTTAGAAGTGCAGCCTTTCCATTTCAGATGAGATTTTTACTTGATGTGCCTTCTGGTAATCTACAAAGTTAAGGATCTCTTACCTTTTTTATAAAAATAGGCAACAATCTGGTCAATATCCCTCTCTAGCAATAAAATAGGGTCCTCAGTTGATGTAAATCAGATTCTGCTTACAAAGTCACCACCTTACCAGTTACTATAAATTAAAAATATTTCCCAAAGCAGTGAGTATCAGTCATCTTCAATGCTTCAAATATTTTATCCTAGACTGTTGTTTTAAGTTGCCTGGGGAATATAAATCCTCACTAAGACTTGCTGTTAGAGGAGCATAGCATCCATCACAAAAAGTTATATAAAAACCTCTTTTTTGCTCACCATTTTAGCAGCTTCATCCAAGTCATCACAGGCAAGGATTTTGAGGCCACTAGCTGTTATTAAAGCTTTGGCATCGTCAACTCGTGTACCTAAAACAAATAGTAAATTGAGACAAGAATTCAGTACTGAATGAGATAATGACCTACTAACTACCAGCTTCAATTAGAGACAGTGTGAGCAGAGGATTGTTTTCTAGGACAGATCTACCAAAACATCTCAAGACTGAGATAAGTACAGTATCCATGACTAGAAGACATGAAAATAGCAGCAAGTTAAACTTGCTGTTTTAAAACGTCAAACAAACATTTACCAAAAATTCAATATGGTAACTAGCTAATATTTAACAGTCACCAAGAGAAACCCAGGATTTTTAGAAGTGAATATACATTTCTCTTTACAAAATATTCTTCTGCTTACAAGCAATTTTGCTATGCATTAAGTGAACTGCTAAACAGAGTGATCACTTTTTTTAGTATTACTATAGTATCTAGGAGCACTAGTGACATACATAAATCCAAAGACTTATATTTACACAGTGTACTGAAGAGTGCTCACCTTGTAACCGTACAACAATAGGTATTTTTAGGTCCAAATCCTTTACTGCCATAATGATACCTTGTGCAATAATATCACATCGCATAATGCCTCCAAAAATATTCACCAGAATAGCCAGTACCTAAACACGGAAGCAGCATGTAGGATTATACAATTAATGACAGAACACAGATCCTCAGTTTACCATCCTACTAGAATATTATGACTAGTTTTAACAAGCAGCAAATAGACCAGTACATCAGATAAAAATGGGATTCAGCCCACTCAGATAGGCAACAAATCATTTCTAAAAATTCAAGCCCCCAGAAATGCAATACTAAGCATGTGGTTTAAGAAAACCTCCATTCATACTTCAGATGAATTCAGCAGACAAGTTACTCACCTGTAAAATAGGTAAAGTAGAACCCCATTAATTGAAACAAACTGTTATGGGGTCCAGATTGGATAACCAAAAAAAAATCAAGTTCCAGGGGGGTAGTCCTGTTTTTGCTGTATACGCAAAAACAAGGAGAGTCCTGTGGCACCTTAAAGACTAATGAATTTCTTCTGGCATAAGCTTTCGTGGGCTGCAGCCTACTTTGTCAGATGTTTTTGCTGTATACAGATCAACACGGTTACCCTTCTGGAACTTATCACCATGGAAGGCATTGAATTTAGCTGTACGGAGGAGGGGAGGGGAAAATCAAATAATTCAGAAAATGGGGAAGTGCAAGGCTGAAGTATCATTTAGCGGCCACAGGAGAAATCATCCACATCTGGACCTGCATGCACTGACTGATTGGTTAATACGGACAGCCAGCTAATGGAAGGTTGAATATACGGGGTTCTACTGTACTGCAAGACAATTATTGCAAGATAGTGCAGCTTAAGTAACAAAGATGCTCTATGATTTATTTTGTTTTTGGAAAGTTTCTAAATTTGCCCTTTAAAACATCAAAAGCAGTAGGCACTAATAGCTTCTTCAACATCAAATTGATTTATTCTTTATAAAAGGAATGATTAACTGAAATTAGATACAAACCAAAGAGAGATCTTTTGATCTCTAACAAAAACGTAAAAATGACTGTGCCATAATTTTGCCTGCTAATAATTTAGTCTTGGCTCAACCAATTACTTTTATTCAATGAACCAAAAAAGTGATTTGAATAGGTGAAGTTTATGTTATAACTGTTCTCATCAAGCCCTTAAACCGCTACCCCTTCCTACTTTTCCAAGGGATTGCCAGTGATACTGCCAAGAATGACCTTGAGCAGATCACTGCAGACTATGTGGTTCTCGGATGAAGGATAAATGAGTTTGAGGTGCAAGTTCTCATATATCCTCGTTGAAGGAAAAGGCCCACGTTTGGATCATCAAATCGTGGAAGTAAGTATGTGGTCACACAGGTGGTGTCGGAGAAAGGGCTTTAGATTCTTCGATCATGGGATGTTGTTCAAAGTAATACTAGGAAGAGTTGGGAGCCCCTAACAAAAAAGAAGGAATAGCATCTTGGCAGAAAGGCTTGCTAACCTACTGAGGGCTTTAAATTAGGTTCACCACGGGATGGAAACCTAAGCCCAAAGGTAAGTGGAATATGAGGAGGAAGCACAAGGAGGAAGATGCAATAGGGACAGCCTTCTGGTTCATACTGAGAAAGTAGGGCAATCGGCTAGTTACCTTAGATGCCTATACATGAACGCAAGAAGCTTGGGAACCAGGAAGAACTGGAAGTCCTGACACAGTCAAGGAACTATGATGGGCTTGCAATAACAGATTTGGTGGAATTTTGATAATTGCTGTGCTAAGATTTTCAGTGCATAAGGCAGCAAGGAAATCAGTTAAATGCTGATACCTTATGCACTAAATGAGCCCACCTTATACGCCATGCTCTCATGTTGAGGAGTGCTTTGATTGCGATAAGAGCTGCAACATTCTTGAATGCAAAGTCTGAAGCAAACATCAGAGGAAATACTATGGTCTTCAAGATGAACAGGATCGATCTGCATATGTCCTCAAACACCACTTCAGATCAGTTTCCCTGTCCTGAATCTACAGGAAGAGGACACTAGAGGCTTTGAGGTGGAGCTATCTGGAGTAAAATAGTAGAATATCAGGAAAGCAAATGGCTCTGCATTTCCTGCTGATACTACTTCTGGAAAGGCAAAGTATCATCTAGCGAGCTGGTTGCCTGCAGTGAAGCCTGAGGCTTTGTAGAATGACAATGTCTCCCCACCAGGCCTAGAGGGAAGCACAGTCTTGGTGCTCAATAGCTGAGGCCAACTCAGACTACTTTGAGAAGCTCTTCTTCACTGCTTTTTAAAGTAGCCTTATGCTGATCTTAAAGGAGTTTTCTGCCTATAGAAAAGGCTGGAAGAATTCCCCAAATGCTTGAATGAGACAAATATGACCACAGGCAAATGATAGAGCAACAATGCTCATCTGCACACATGATTTGTCAGGTCATTTTTTTGTATTTTTCTAAACACGTTCAATCATTTTAAGATTATAAATGCTGCTGGACACTGGGCAGTGGTGTTCACTGAGCTATCACAGTGACTCAAGAGATCTTTATTCTGAGGATGCTATGAGTTCAGAGGCCATTAGTGTTCTCCCACCACCTTAAAAACATATCCAGGTCAAGCCATCTACCACTGTGCTCTCTAATCCCATGTTAAAGATGACCATCACAATCCAATTTAAAATCCACCTTGATGACCGATCTGAAAACATACTCAAGCATGAGATTTAAAAATGTATTTACAGCTGCTGTGAAGAGATGCCACAGAAGACAATCATTTCATTCTACATGCATTAAAGTTCAAGTTTAAAGCCCTTAAAATGCTGTGATCTTTGAGAACAAAGTTAACAAGGAAAAATGGTAAGAACCGTGACCTGATTCACAGTTAACAGCAATCACTGAATGATTTTAAGACATAAAAGTCTTCACAAAATTAAATTTATCTGAAGCCCTTTTAGCCATACATGCAAGCACTTTCTCTTTCAGTCAACCAGCCAAATGACTGAAATTTTCATATTCTGGATTTTGGTCTTCAAATTAATATCTGAAATTGGATTCACAATAAATACACTTCTCAGGGACTATTATATCATGACTTTTTGGTCCTTGGCCAGACAGTATCTCAACATGTGCAGAACATGCTCCATGTGGAAGTTTTGCCATGGATTTAATGAATACTGTGGAGGAAATCTTTCCATTGCTCCCAGTCAACTTGCATCAAGACTGCTGTCTCACTAGCTCTCCTCAGGCAGTGATTTTAGGGTTTAAGAGGAGACAAAATTGAGTCATGTGTATTATAGTTTAGTATAGTTCCTATCAGTTCATGTTGTGGGATACTTGAACAAACATGACACCTTGGGATCCCAGCACCTAGCTGACAAGCACTAATAATTCAGCTTCTATCAAAGAGCTGTTTTGTCAGCAAGCCATCCAAGAACTCACACTGTGTAAGTACACTGCAGCAGCAGCAAAGACACCATGAAAGAAAGGAGACAGTGCTAGCACACTACACTAAACATGCATCCCCCTATTATTATCTGAGAAAGTTCAAGCATCTACTTAAAGCTATAATGCACATTCATATGTAGACAGTTGACAGAAAACACTTTGAAGGATCTTTCACTGAAGAGCTATGCAGAAGTAATATTACCTGCTTTATATTGATCTATACCTCCAGAAAGGAACAAGCGTTTTAGTATAATCCTTCATCTTATCATGACAGTGCACCCACCCACTATGTGAACAAAGAGTCAGTACTCCTATCATGCTGCAACCCTTTGGTTACACAAATCTGATCATCTCTCATTTCTCCACAGTTAGCTCAGTAGCGACTAATTCACAGCCATCTCAGGTTTTAACGCAGCACACACTAACTGTATTAGTCACCGCTCAGTTTCCTACCATAAGCCTCTGCTCTGCCGCTTCCTGTCCACCTCACCTATTGCTCAGGAATACATTTCCTGCCTTTTTCTCAGCTCCCACTAACCTCCATCCCTCTGGAATCACTCACTTCTCATCACTAGAACCCTGGGCAGATACAAATATGTGGATCCGCATCCGATCTGCATTTGCAAGAAATGGTCCACGGATATTCGCAGACATAACGGATATAATACAGATATCAGCAAATTTGTAGGGCTCTACTCATCACCAAGTTCTATTTTTCACCATGACTGATAATATAAAGCAAAGGAGTACTTCATATGCAAAACCAGAATTGCATTAGTGATTCCCTTCAAGCTCTTCTCCAGTCTACAGAAAGAGATGAAATACTCTAAAAAGACACAGATGAGTATTCCTGGACATGATTGCTTTCTAATGTGCTTTGAATTTGGGCACACTGAGGGAATGATTTAATTCAGGACAAAAAACAGGATTGGAGATTCAGGGAAAGTTTGGGAGGCAGGGGATGGAAAGAAGGAACAGAGTGACCTTTTTAAAAATCTTCACTGGATGAATGGAGGGAAAACATGAACAGGAAGTGGGATGGGGAAGGCCTCAAACTTAAAGTAAAAGATTGTTAATGAAGAGTGCCAAATACACCCAACTCTCCTTTGTAGTATTACTCCTATCCATCAGTAAGTATATGTCATGAGGGCAGCCCTAGAGTTCCTTCCAAGGCCACCCAAAATTATGTTCAGTTAATTTTTAATTAACATCCAAATAAAATGCATATTATTCCAACGTAGGTACAAAGACCCTGGAGCTCTTCAAAATGGTACTTGGACATTGGTATCCTTCCAAGCCAGACCAATTATCAAAATTATTTTCATCTTGTCATGTTACGATGTGACCAAATAGCACTTTAAAATCTTAAAGATGATGTTCATGGCACCTACCTACATACAGTTTCAAATTCCTTTTCAAACAAGGAAACCACATGCTTAGGATTTTCCAGGAAACATGTTATTAGCTTAGCTGGCCACTGAGCCAATTACAAATAAAGCAGAATTTCTTTAGCAATACCAAAATTATCTAACGTAAAATAAGAGAGCCTGGTTTAAAACCATTTAGTTTGTACAACAAGGACAGTTAAACAGCTTTAAAGATTTTTAAAAGGTTAACAGCAACATCGCTATACTTGTTTTCAGTACTACAGTTGGGTTATTTTGAAACCAGGGATCAAGTTACTGTTTAGTTCATTTGAGTGTGCCAAATGTACTTTTACTTTATGAGAGCTGAAGCTGCAAAAATAATTAAAAGATATGTTTTCTGTTTATTCTGAATATGCATAGCATAGTCTCTATGTTTATGCTGCATCTAAGTGACTTTGGTCAGCTCCCAAAGAAGAGCTATTTCTATTGAATTTGCTATCATCTTTAACCTACCTTCAAATGACACAGAAAAGTATTACTTTATTCTTTTTTCTCATGCTATTTCTATTTCTAAGGAGTATTCCTAATTCCTACTAAAAGAATTACCTGCAAAGAAGGGAGTTTGTGGTAGCACCCTCCTTTTAATATAAAATTTTTTTTATAAGAAGTTTGAAAATTTTCTTCAAAACAGGATTTGCTTTTTGTTGTTCCTCCCTTCCTCTCTCACACATTAGATGGGTTAGGTGTCCTCACCTGATTTTGGCAGCTAACTGCTCAGAAAAAAGGAGGGAACTACTGGAATTACATCATAACAATCTGAAATCTGTACAATTGACTGACATTGTTAGAAAAGGGTCCCTGGGAAATTCAAATGCACATGCTTGTCCCTCCAACTGACAGCTGAGAAACTTCTTACTTCTGTTCTCCAGTTCTTCAGCAAAGATCACGAAAGATGACTGATACTGCTCACAGACTTAAAAGTAAGAAATATATAGGAAAAGCCCTAAACTTATTTTTCAGGCCTTTTTTTATCCACCTACTAAAGTAGCAAAAGAGCACCGTTCTCTTCGTAGCTCACCTTTAAAGAAACGAGTCTATCAGAAAACATACAATACATACTATACATTCCAAAGGGGTAGCCGTGTTAGTCTATTGTAGAAAAACAACAGAGTCCTGTGGCACTTTTAAAGACTAACAAATGTATTTATCGCATGAGCTTTCATGGGAGAAAATCCCACTTCGTCAGCGTCTGACAAAGTGAGATTTTCTCCCAAGAAAACTCATGCGATAAATAAATCTCTTAGTCTTTAAAAGTGCCACAGGACTCTGTTGTTTTTATACTATACATTGTCATGTAGCATTTTAAAATACAGTTTATTATTCAACAATGCAGAACCTTTAAATAGTAGCCCTTGCCGTACCTTTTTATCTGAAGTAATAAGTTTAAAGGCTTCCGTTACTTGCTGTACTGTAGCCCCACCACCCACATCAAGGAAGTTTGCTGGAGTGCCTCCATGAAGTTTAATTATATCCATTGTGGCCATAGCCAAACCAGCACCATTCACTAGGAAAAAGAGAACTACATTTAAGAACACATTTAAGCAGTCTATCAACATCAAAGGCATTTAGATATTTATGTAGTCCATACATACCTAGACAGCCTATGTTCCCCTCTAGTCCGATGTAGTTGAGGTCCGCTTTGGCTGCATCCCTGTCTCTCTCATCCTCCTGTGTCCAGTCCTGCAGATCAAAGATTTTCTGCTGACGATAGTACGAATTGCTATCAAAGTTTATCTTTGCGTCCATACACATCACTTCGGGAAACAAAGAAAAACAGGATTTAACCCCTTTAACTTTGAAAAGGTCAAATACTTTTCTGAAATACTTGTTCTATTGTACATTAGGGCACCAAACAATTCTTTTTTGGGCTTACATACTAACCCATAAAGTCATCACCCCATAGATTCCAAGGGCAGAATGGACCACTGTGATCGTCTAGTCTGACCTCCTGTACAACACGTCGACCTTCCCCAAAACGATTAGAGTCCTACACACATATAAAATTTGTATCCACATCCAATTTGTGAAAATGTTCCATGGATACACAGCAGATATCTGTGGATTTGCAGGGCTCTATTAACAGCTTTAGGTCACCACGCACCAGTGACACAGGGCTGTATCAACCCCACAACCCCCAATTGCCAACTACTTCTCCTAAGAGACCTCCTGCCCCACTGCCCACTCCACCCCCACCACATTTCCTTCTGCACTTCTCACAGGTAGGCAACAATCCTGGGCCCGCATGTGCACTGCAGCTCTCCTGGTGGGGTGACTTGGACACTCCTACACAACCACAGACACAGACTTGAGCAGGACAGACAATGGCAAGAACTACTCTTCTCATAGTGCCCGCCATTGCCACCCACTAATTTAAAATACGACACCTCTGTCAAAACTATTGCCATATATCATAGCCCACTGCTGCATTATTCAGAGAGACGAGCTGGATCCTGAGCATAGGTGACAGCCGCTCCATTCGCATGAACTCTATCCCCACATCTCTTCCACTTTTGAACCTCTCACACTTTCTTCTGTTGGGGGCCAAAGCGCCTGCCCTGCCCCCATACCATCCATTACACGTACATAATTATGTACATGGCAGAGGGACATTGCTGGCACATGATAGCATAAATCACGTTAGTGGATGTGCAGGTGAATGAGCTCCTGATGGTGTGGCTGATGTGGTTGGGACCTGTGATGGTATCACTGGAGTTGATGCGTGGGCAGAGTTGTACACATGTACATTGGCCAAACCGGACTGTCCTTAAGCACAAGGATAAACGGAAACAAATCTGACATCAAAAATGGCAACATCCATAAACCTGTAGGAGAACACTTCAACCTCCATGGACACTCAGCAGCTGACCTGAAAGTTGCCATACTTCAACAAAGAAACTACAAAAACAGACTTCAGCATGAAACTGCAGAGCTGGAGCTGATTTGCAAGCTTGACACAATCAGACTGGGTCTGAATAGGGACTTGGAATGGTTATCACACGTGATTGTTCTGTTCATACATTTATCAACAGGTGTGAATAGGCCCCATCTGCTCTCTGATCTGACTTTGCTAACTTGCCCACCTCCATCCTGGCATGTGTATATATACCTCTCCTCTGTGATTTCCACTTCATGCATCTGACAAAGTGCGTTATAGCCCACAAAAGCTTATGCCGAAGAAAATCTTTTAGTCTATAAGGTGCCACAGGACTCTCATTGTTTTTGCTGTACACAGACTAACCCGGCTACCCCTCTAAAAGTATAAGGCATATTTCTAGTCCTTTAATCATTCTCATAGTGCATCTCTGAACCCTCTCCAATTTACGAACATCCTTCTTCAATTGTCGGCACCAGAACTGGACACGGGATTCCAGCAATGGTTGCACCAATGCCAAATACAGAGCTAAAATAATGTGTCGACTTCGCTGAGATTCCCTTATATATGCAAGCAAGGCTCACCCTAGCCCTTTAGGCCACAGCATTGTACTGGGAGCTCATTTTCAGCTGATTATTCACCACCTCTAATCTTTTCCAGAGTCAATGCTTCCCAGCATAGAGGCCCTTACCTGCTTGATAATGACATTTAAAATTCTATGTTGAGACTGACCCCAGTTAGCTATTTTTAAATCTATTTGACATGTGCCATACTAATTTTGTATCGTTCTAGTTTTTCAGACAAAATGTCTTGTGGTGCCAAATGCTTTAGAGAAGTTGTAAGTACATTGCATCTACACTATTACCTTTCAAATTTGTAACCTTATCAAAAGAAGTCAAGTTAATGCAGCAGGATCTATTACCCATAAACCTATGATGATTGCTATCAACTTCATTAAGCTCCTTTAATTTTTGATCAATCAAGTCCTCCAACAGTTGCTTCATTTTTTTGTCTGGGATCAATGTTAGACTGACAAGCCTACAATTACCCAGGTCATCCCATTTATCCTTTTTAAAATATTGGCACACTAGCTTTCTTCCAGTCTTCTGGAATTTCCCAAATCAACATTAATGGTTCAACAAGCTCCTAAGCCAGCTCCTTTAAAACTCTTGGATGCAAAGTTCTGCTAAAAACATTTTATATAAATACCAGTAAACCCCCGATTCTCTAAAGAATCGCAAATTGAAAAATGGTAATCACCGCTGGGTGGGAAGGAGGGCGGGCAGCCGTGCGCGTGAGCTATCTAATCCACAGGCTTATGCACGTGGATTCAGCTGCTGCGCGCGCACAACTGTATCAGTTATATACGCACGCAGGAGCTGAGTCCATGTCCCGCCGTGCATATATACAACTGTGGTTTAGTTATATAGACGGACTGGATCCCCACGTGGGCAGCGGCCGAAGAATCAGCCCCTCCATTCCAGCTGCAGGATCCGTCCCTGGTACAGAGGACCCAGCTGGATGGAGGGGGCGGGGGGGGGGGGGG
>ML686154.1:1551623-1562765 GCA_007922175.1 Pelusios castaneus
GGGGGCGGGGGGGGGGGGGAGGAAGGCAGGTCCTAGGCGGTGGCTGGAGCCATAAGAGCAATCAAGCTGCCTTCTCTTGGCTCGACAGCGCCGTCGGGGATTCTCTGTCCTGGCTCCAGGTCAGACCATGTGGGAGCTGCTCTGTGCAGCCACCACGGAGAGCCAGTGAGTAGCACGCTTTCACCGGGCCCTGGGGACTCCCCGTCCCAATGGACCCCTCGTGGGGGGGCTTTCTGCACTCCCGGCATTGCAGACTCCAGGCTGCCCCCAGGGAGGCGAGAGCAATGAGCTCAGAGACGCCGAGGGACCCGGACACGCACCTTCCCCGTTACACCCCGGCTGCCCACGTTGGCTCAGCCGGTCCATGCAGCCAGGCGGCCTCTGGTGAATGTGGCGCCTCCTGCAGCTCTCACACCGGGGCAGAATCCGTTACCCCCCCATCACCTGCCCCCCACATCCTCCTCAGCACCCCCCAGCTCCCCACTCCCTCCTCAGAGCCCCCATCACCGGCCCCCCACATCCTCCTCAGCGCCCCCATCACCTGCCCCCCACATCCTCCTCAGCCCCCCAGCTCCCCACCCCATCACCTGCCCCACACTTCCTCCTTTGTGCCCCCCCAGCTCCACACCCCATCACCTGCCCCACTCCCTCATCAGTGCCCCCCAGCTCCCCGCCCCCATCACCTGCCCCACACTTCCTCCTTTGCGCCCCCCAGCTCCACACCCCATCACCTGCCCCACTCCCTCCTCAGTGCCGCCCAGATCCCCACCCCATCACCTGCCCCCCAGTCCCTCATCAGCGCCCCCCAGCTCCCTGCCCCCATTACCTGCCCCCCACTTCCTCCACAGCGCCCCCATCACGGGCCCCCCACTCCCTCCACAGCGCCCCCATCACCTGCCCCCCATATCCTCCTCAGTGCCCCCCCAGCTCCACACCCCATCACCTGCCCCACTCCCTGCTCAGCACCCCCCAGACTGCAGTTCCCCCTCCTGGCCAGGGGCGGCGCTGCGCGGCACTGGCTTGGGTCGCTTCGCGGGGCCGGATGGAGCCTCTTGCCGGGCCGGGCGCGGCCGCCTCCTCGGCAGGGCCGGGCGGACGGAGCGGGGGTCGGGGGGGGCGGAGCCTTTGTGCGGAGCCAAGCGGGGATGTGCCCGGAGCCGGCGGGTAAGGACCCCCCCGCCCCATGGGACTGCCCCCCCCCCACTGGAGACCCCTCCCCCCAGAACCTCCGCTTCTCCCCCATGTGACCAACCGTCCCCCCAACCGCCCCCCCCCCCCCAGAACCCACGCCCATGGGACCGCCCTCCGGACCCTCCATCCATATATACAACTGTGGTTTAGTTATATAGATGACAGGTCTAGATATCAGATTACCTCACATCAGTGGCATTACCCAATATCTGGCCTCCTTACTTAAAAGTGCCTTTAAGCACATAAATGCATTTCTTAAAGTGATTTTTTTACAATATTTGTTGCATTTCTAGTAGTATTGTGTCTTAAAACAGTTAAGACAAACTCATTTAAATAAGCAACTGTCCTCCTACCATGCCCTTTGTACAGTTTTTTTATTAAAAGCCAAACGCTTAGGTTTATTTTAAAAGAAGCCTACATGCTTCATAAAGACAGCATATAACTTGAGTCAAAAGAAATGCAGGGACTGTCCCAGCAAAACACCAAGGAAGTTTCACCCACAGATAGAGAAGGGAGATTAGGGAAGGTGACATTAAAAGTTTAAGCAGACTCCTTACATCTCCCCCCTGAGGAAATACCATGTCCTAAGGAAAACCAACAAAAAAGAGTCCCAACTACCATCAGTTTAAGTTCGGAATATGAAGCAGTTTCACTAAAAAAAGTGACATACAACATAAGCTTCATCCCAACAGTGGCAGGACCCTGGGTGGGAGGCAGGCGGTCACAGCTCAGCTGCCGGCTCCCAGCTGGCGAGGCGCGGGCCACTTGAAAAGCCGGCCAGGAGTTGTGAACCTCTGAATTCCAGCTCTTTTTACGGGCCGCAGGAGCAGCCCACAGGCCGCATGTTTGAGACCCCTACTCTATACCATGAAGCTGGATGAAATACCACAAGTTTGGGGTGAAGGAAATATAGCTATAATTTAATAGTAGTTGTATCTGAATTCAGACTGTCTGTACAAGTCTGTTGACTTTATGACAGCTATTCTTAATTGCTGCAAAGTCAACACTGAAGAAAAGAAATTTCCTCTAAAGAAGCAAAAGATCATTCTACATTCTAGATTTGCACTTTGGAGGGGCATCAACCCCTGTATCTTCCCTCCATTCCTCCCCAACCTATGCTCATGCCTATAGTCTACTTAGAGAAGAAATTTCAAATTAAGGAACAAACAACTTAGAAAAGAAACTATCTTTTGGATTTAGTTATCTGTGTGGGGCATCAAGAAAGTATCTACTGGTAACTTTAAAGACATAAGAGCAAAATATAATTGCTTGATAGATATTTCCACTTCCTTGCCAATTGTATTAAAGACATTCCACTTCCTTCGGTGTCTAGGACGAAGAGTCAGAAGTCACTAGTACTTTGGGGTCCTCAGTTTTTGGGTACCAGCTTAAAAAAAAAACCTTAGAAGGGCCCAGTTTTCAGAAAAGGCCTAATGTCTAAAAATTGCACATTCAAAGTGCTTTAAGATGGGCACCCAACTTCTTTAAATCTTGGTCTAAAGTGTTCAGCACCAAAACCAAAGGGAATAAGGCAAATTTATAGTTACAGAATTATAATATCTTGGATATTTTCCAAAAGGAAAAGCTATTATTCCTCACAATTGAATGCAACTTCATTCTTGTTTTTCTCTCAGGGAGAAATATTGATTCTTACAGGACCACATTAAAAGAGCTTGTTACACCACTATGCTCAACAAGAACCAGCATCAATCTACATCTGAATGTTAAATTTTAGCTGCCTTTATGGATTACCATGCATGGCAGAATTAGGAGGCATTCAATATTAACAGTACAGTCCACTAGTGTTGTACGTTCTTAGAATACAGGTTTACAGCACAAATATTTCACATAAATTAGTTTAAGTCCCATCTTAACTACCATTCAAAAGCTGATTTGAACAGCTAAATATACAGGGCATTATTATGAATATCGCAGTTTATGTCTGTGAGGAAAAAATTCCAAAAAGCGTTAGAGAAATATGTAGCCAACCCCCAGTAGTTGGAATAGAATTCACACCAAACAGAGGGCTCTCAGTTCCAATGTTGAATATGTTCAGGTGCCAGTCAGTTTTTACTATGTTTCTCAAAGCACCATGTTAGTGCTTTATCTTCTTACTTTAGAAACTAACAGAACCCCAGTATCAGGCAACATACTCTGCAGAGATTCAAACTGTCCATCTAAAAAACTGTATAAAGAAGATACTTTACCAATTCCTGATGCATCTTCTACCATCGGGTTTATTTCTAGCATGGTGGCATCATATTTCATAAAGAGATTATAGATCTTGATCATATTATCTGCTGCTTCATCTACCAGGTTTGGAGGGAACCCCATTTTCTGGGCCAACTGAAAACAAAGTATTCAGTTTAGGCTTTAAAATCCTGATTTATGGTTAAAAATTAAACTACATTAGGAACCTCACAGCTTTATTTTATATAACACAGCTATACAAGTCTAGCCTATAGCTTCAGAACTTCACCTACCCCGCTGCTTGGAGTGGTCCTGACTTTTGTTGGGTGGGGATTTTTTTTGTTTTTTTTAAAAAAAAACAACTGCATTGATCCTACAAGGGACAGTAAAATTAAGGTTCCCAGGCTATAAATGGCCTAATTTAAATATCTACATATGGAACTACATATACATTCTTTATTACAAGCTACACACACATTAAAATAACTAGTATAAAACTGTTTGGAAGTGTCAGTTTCTTTAGTCAGCCCAAAAAGCTATATAAAATTTGCTAAGTACATTTACAAAAGCAAAACTCCCTCCACGTCTATTACGTGTAGAAAAGTATTCCATAGTACCCTAACAGCTTGTTCCTTTTTGATGCCTTCCACAATATCAATGGGTTCCTTAATTATTGCATCAGGATTCTCTGCAGCAACATCTTCAATATTAACACCACCATGAGAGCTGCCTATTAACACAGGACCCTACAAAAAGAGAAAATTTCAATGGTAAAGACTTTTATATCATTTATTATTTTAATTCTTTCCACAAATATTTCAAAGTATGAGATTGTTGCCTTTTGGTAACCCGTTCAAGTTGCCTTTTATTCTCCTGTTATTGCTACCTTTTCATTTAGGATACTTCTACAAGACTTTTATGATACATGATGAGTTGGAAAATTTCTTGGGTCTAAACTCTTATATTTGGAGCTGCTTCTGCCCTCAAGGGTTTTATTTTCTGAAGCAAAGTTTGGCACTATCAGAATGCATGGTGTACACCATAGAATTCTTGTCCAAAAAACAGTCTCAAATGTATAAGTAATAAACTAGTTACCAATGCAACGTTGTTAACATAGCTCTGTTGTATAAAATTCCAAAGGGGTAGCTGTGTTAGTCTATTGTAGAAAGACAACAGAGTCTTGTGGCACTTTTAAAGACTAACAGATTTATTAATCGCATGAGCTTTCGTGGGAGAAAATCCCACTTCAAGCTCATGCGATTAATAAATGCGATTAATAAATCTGTTAGTCTTTAAAAGTGCCACAAGACTCTGTTGTCTCTGTTGTATAAGTCGCACATAAAAAAGGCTGTCTAATTTGGTTAAACCTATCATGGCTGAAATTTTATGTGATAAACATCCTTGTCTGAACAATGTGAAATTTTAGTGGATAAAAATATAGCTATTTGTGCTATTTTACTGCCACCCTGTGGCATAAATGAGGTGAACATTTAATCCACCTTTTCTCTCGTATATAGACATTAGAAAGCTCTGGATGTCATGATATTGCAATTTAGAGGTTTTTAAGTGTTTAAGACTGAAGTGTTTGGCAGTTTCCTATAATTTTATGCAAATTGGAGAGGAGGGAGGAGATAGGGAAGAGGCCCCTAAACCTAAGAGGAAGAGCAGGTTGAAAAGGAATAGACAGACGTTTTCCAGTTCACCCACTAGGCCTGATTTAAACAGAAATTTAGAGAGAGAGCAGGTATCTTTTCCAAAGAAATTCTCATAAAATTGTCAGAGTGGTCTACAGAATTTGCTGAAACATCACCACTGCTTTCTAGCACTATTGCACCAACCAAGAAAGCTTCCAGGGCCATCTGCTCGATCTTTGCACTTCAATGATGTAGTTGTACTTTGGGGTGTGCTCCCAAGAGAAATAAGCCTAGGAGAAAGTTGTAACCTGGAGAGAAGACGATGTTAGTGATATATGCACCAGAACCAACAACTGGATGGTTCCACAGTTTGTGCAAAGTCAGTTGCAATCCCTACACACACACAGCCATGACATCTCCATCCTTCTAAATGCTGTGAGGGATCATTGCCACAGAATTACATAGCACCTTCATTGAATCAATGTAATTTTAAATTTAATGCTCATCCTGTATCTATAGTGCAGGGGTCGGCAACCTTTGCCAGCCCCCATGCCAGTCCTGTTCCCACAAACCACAGCAGGTGCTGGGGGGCAGGGCCAGCAAGGAAAAAGAGCCACCCCCTGCTGGTCCCGCCTCCCAGGGATCGGGGCCAGATGGGAAGGGGAGCCATGTGCACAGGCTCTTCCCTGCTGGTCCTGCCCCCCCAGGGGATCAGAGCCAGCAGGGGAGGGGAGCCACACACACACAGCGGCCCCAGGCTCCACTGCATACAGGGCCAGCAGGGGGGAAGGAGCCGCAGCACCACAGGACCGGGAGCCCTGCATGCCACGGGAAATAGGCGCACGTGCCAGCCATGCATGCCAGGGGTTGCCGACCCTTGCTATAATGCTTCTAAATTTGATTCAGCCCTCTAGAGACCAAAAGCCATCTACTTTCCTGAGGTATTTATTTCCTGTAGTAAAGCTATGATGATTCATTAAATTTGTTCATATATCAGAGACTACTGTTGGATTGTATGCAACTTCCCTAGAAGGAGGGGAAATGCTAGTGCACTTCCCCTAGCTATCAGTGATTTAAAAGTCAGATCACTTATATATCTAAATAGACATAGGAACCTGACTTTGGACCCCCCCCTCCCCAATTTTTTAAAAAAATCTTGGTCATCTTGCTCTACACCTCTTTAGACAGCCAAGGCTCCGTTTTTAAAATTAATCCTCAACTGCTTGAAATTAAATATGGAGAAGGAGCCAGAAATTAGATCAATTCTCTATCCCACTGCAATTATGTAACTCTGCAGTTCGGAAATGTGAGTGCTACAGCTGTCCAGTTATGTAGCATTCCTTTAATTACGCTGTGCCCCAGCAAATTGCTTTAGCAGCATTTGAAGTGGTTAAAAAGCAGGCACTCCAAGGTCATGCTAACAGACAGAAGGTTAAATTCACAAACAACTCTATAAATCAGTTTAAAATAGAAACCCGGTCCAGTGAAGAACAGCAGTAATATTTTTTCAATTCCAAATATACCAAATTCATTTAAAGAGCACTATTTCTATAGTTACTCACCTGAAATGACCTTTCCATAGCTATTGCAAAATAGTACTCTCTCCTGGGATATCGGCGCTCACAGATTAATACTTGATTGCATATTCTGCCCTTCTCTCCTGTCTGCTTGGTAAACAACTTCTTTCCAATCATTTTGGAGGAAATGTCTTTTGCTTCTTCTGGACTAGAATAAGAGAAGTTCAGAATGTGACAAGAGAAAATGTGCTTGAGTAAAGAGTAGAATGAATTTAATTTTTGAGTTCTGCATATTAGTCTACAGTAAAAAAAATGTTCTTACCTAGTTTACAACTTCTTCACGGTCTACAAGGCATTTTAATCAAATTAAAATTCCAAGCCATATAAAGAGATTAAAGATATTTTCAATTTACCTGGTAATTTAGAAATACAACTTACGAAAAAACTATTTTCACTCCACCTTTGAGGCCGCCTTCAAAGGTTCCTTTTCCTCTACCACCAGCTAAAACCTGTGCTTTTACCACCAGGTCCTTTGAACCTAGAATTAAAAAACAAAAACAAAACAACAAAATTTGCCAATCATGACTCCTAAATTACTCAGTTTTCTATATAGCATAACCAACACTCCTTTCCATTTATTTCCCCCCAAACACAAGATAAGCACTGATCACTGAGACTAAGGATGACAGAACAACTCTCACTTACGTTATTCAACGTTTTATTTTGACAAACAGATAAATGAAATAAATAAATAAATGTGCAGAGAGCTCCAACTCAAGAAAGATTGCAAATCCAGGCACTACAAGTCTGTATTTATTAAAACGTATGACCCAACACTTAGTTTCATCATCCATTTGGTCGATTTTATGAAGATCAGAAGTTATATGCATTTCATTATGAAGATATGCACAAAGATGTGTATTTGCTGTTTTGATAACAGTAGAGAAATACCGGTATACTTCAAAGCCCTTCATATATTCAGTAAACAAGAAAGAGGATAACTTGTCTAATGTCACAAGGCAACTCAATGGCAGTACTGGAAAAAGAAACCAGTTTTTCTGATTTCCAGTTCTATGGTGACCCTGCAAAGCAATAGGTGCCTCTCTATAGATGTTTTCGGGTATTGTTTTTGATTGACACCTATGTTTATTAGTGGTATGGAGAAAATTAGACTAAGCTTACTCAAAGATTTCCTGCATGTAAGCAGACAAATCCAAGATATCTAGAATTCTATTTAATCCCTCTTTTTTCTAGCCATCAGACCTACTAGAACAAAAGTCAGTATCCAACTAGAGTAGCACTTAGTACCAGCAAGAGAAAGCAGAGGGAAGCAGTTACAGTTGTAAACATGAAAACAACCTTTTTGTCCTAGAACAAGTTGGAAGGGACAGGTTTGGTGAATATGAAATGAACACAGAGGAGTTTGTATGAGCCACTTTACAAATACAAGCAGAAAATGGAGAAAAGGAGAAAATGAACAGATCTGACTTAAGTAACAATTTACTTAAACTACTGGGCAGCTGTGATATGTACCTCCAGTATTTGCCCTTCTGTAATGCTGGCTAAAGAGAAAAGGGATTCTTTACTGAAGCAATTTTTGTGAGTTTGGAGTTTTTTTTGTTATTGTTGCTGGGTTTTATTTAAATCTCTCCTCTTGAGTAGTATTAGATTATGGAAAGCTGTTAGCCTTAGATTCAAGGAATTTCTAGCAAATGAGCAGAGAATTAGGTAGTGAGGAATCTGAGTTTATTCTTCATTAAAGTTAAAGGAAACTGTGGATAGTGCATTTATAATACATCTATAAACAGACATTTGTTATTGGCACATATAACCTCTCTGTCCACTCCCTAAGTAAAAAGAGCCATTTCAAAATTGAAGAGACCATGGAGGAGATTTTCAAAGCAATACACGCGATTTAGTAATGATGTGAAAATCTCAACTATTACACTGAAGGAGAAATGTACATCAGAAAGTTTAGCTCAACCTTCTCTCGCCAGGAAACACAAAATATCTTTCACTTAAATAACCAGCCTGTGGCATTATTTTCCAAGAAGCAGCAAGAAACCCAAACCATAAAAATAAAATATAAACTTCAGCATTTTCTCTTCATCTAAAAACACAAGAGACATTAAAGGAGATTTTATATGAATATAATCTATTAGATATGTTTCCTGTTATTTGCTTCATTAAATTCCTATGGGTTAAACAGGACACATCATCTAGCAGTCTTTCAGGGTGAAAAATGAGTTTGGCTATGAAGAATTCCATATCCTGGATTTCTGCAGCTCTAGTCAAATTTCTCCCGAGTGTCCACCCTGAAGGACCCCAAAAGATAGCAGTGATCAAGATTTAAGAAGTCTGCTATTGAAAAGGAAATAGATACAAAATAGAAGATACTCTAGCCTTCTTTCTTCAGATTGGCTTCCTCCATATTGTGTCGTCTGCAGGCCTTCACCCACTCCCCACTGGAGGCTAAATCAACAGAAAAATTATAAGTAACCTAGGAAAATAAAACTAGTGCACTTCAGTTCACTATTTAGAAAAAAACCTGTTGATCTGACCTATGTGTCTGACACACAAAACAAAAACACACTTACCCTTTCCCACTCAGTTTATGCCACTTCCGAAGTAAATATGAAAGATGACAATTATATTGAAATATGAATGTCCACTCAGAGTTGTAATCTGTAAATCAACGGTGGTTTAAATTTACACCCTACCTCGTACTGGTATACATTTCCATGTAGACAAATACTCAAGCAAAAGAAATCTATATATGCAACCTACCAATTTCAAAGTGAACAGATATTTTTACAAGTAGTTAGAACATTGTCCAAGAGTCTCTCTACAATTTTCAGCATTAAAAGTTATTTAAATACAATGAATTTAAGATCAAAAGTTGTTCAGACAGCTGGTACAATGAACAATCATGAAAAGAGTGGCTGCTTGAAAGCTCATTAAAACTTAGGTGCTGCAGCGGTTCAGGACAAAGCTTGTGAGATACCATCACTGGTATATATGAGCATCCGGTTTATTGATTGGGAAAAATTTTCAGACAAGGACCAGCCCTGTCTTTGTATCTTGGAATATTAATCTATTTGCTTATTTAGGAGGAATGAGGGAAATTCTAGAAAGACAACATAAGAAAACTACTGGAGTAAGGTTTTGATTCTGTGTCAAGCTAGGTTAGTTTGAAAGTGAAGAAAATGTTTTCTCTCAATTCAAGCTACATTCTTTTCTGCTCAAAACAATGATAGCAATAGATCCTAGACACCAAGCTCTGCCCTAAAATAAGCCTGGGTAAACTTAGTGTCTTTACTCGGACTGCAGTGGCTTAAAAGAGAGCGGAAAACAATTGGCCCTGCAATATCAAACTTAACGATTCTGTACATACATGACCCAAAGTAGAATTCAGCTTTTTCTCTATACATCAGCTGGTTCTGCATTTTACACAGGAGTAATGCCTTTATTCTGTCCCTAGTAAGTAGTCAGCAACTCTGACTCCCAACAAACAGGAAGATGATCTTAAAAATTATTTTGAATGAAATTATGTTTCTCTAACACAACACAAGATTTGGAAGTATGTTTATAAATCCTTCCTAACCTGCAACTCAGAAATCTATTCTGATTGCAACATACCACATGCACAACCCTAAGCACAATAACATCCTGGTTCATAACTAAGATTTCTAGGTGCTACCACAATACAAATAATGACTCTTCATGCCTCTTTTGAAAAACTACACTGGACAGAAGTGTTCAAGGTATATGAAGCTGGAAAAGTTTGTGTTACAGAGTTGATGCTAATCACATCATTTGGATCAGATTACCTGTCAACTGAGAGTAGTAAGTGGGAAAGAGAAATACTGTACAACATTAAAAAGAGTGAACATAAAGCTGCTGGTAAGAGACTAAATAAAATATTTTCCCGGTTCTTAATTGAACTATTTCTTCTTCCATAATATTATTTTTTAATTTTCTTACACAAGAGAGCAAAAGATGTATTGAATTCTGTGACATGGCAGAAGATCTTACTGCAACGATCACATTTATCAGATGTACTAAGCAGTTTCTCAGGTATTATCTATTTAAAAGGGCTAAACTGTCAAAATATACTACCACCACCAGTCTTGTTAGAAGCTGATGTTTGCCTCCTTGATTCCCATAGAGCTGTGGTTTTCAACCTTTTTTGAGCTGTGGAACCCCGTAAGGCAACAAATAAATTCACAGAACCCTAAACTTTTTGTTATGATCTCTCTCACAACAAAACCACATAATAATATGCAATTACACATTGTAAAGTTATAAAGATAAACAATAAAATTTTGTGCAAACTCAGGCAACAGAAATTACTGAAAAATATAGAACAATGAAAAATTAATAAAAGTTATTTAAAATTGTTTTTATTAATAATTTAAATGTATTTTATGCTTACGTGACATTATGTCTCGTCAAAGAAGAGGAGTAAAGAAGGAAAGGGGTGGTAGGGCAAAAGAGGGCAGGGGTGGGGAGAGCATGGGGACAAAAGCCCTCGTGACAAGAGAGGGGAGGGGTGGGATGGCTGAAAGAAAGAAAGAAAGAAAGAAAGAAAGAAAGAAAGAAAGAAAGAA
>ML686154.1:1562775-1590855 GCA_007922175.1 Pelusios castaneus
GAAAGAAAGAAAGAAAGAAAGAAAGAAAGAAAGAAAGAAAGAAAGAAAGAAAGAAAGAAAGCTCAGGAGTACATATAATTAAACTAAAAAACCTTAGGACAGTGTAGAGTAGATATAGCCAAAAAGTAATTCAGTGAAGTACATCCCAGTGGGAATCCTCCTCAGTTTTTTTTTCTTTTCCCTTTCCCAAATATGAGGCCCCAGGCAACCCAACTCTTTCCCCACAGAATTATTTTGGCTTGTTATCTGAATAATGGCCTGTGTGAGAAAGGGAAAGGTAAGAAAACTGAGGAGGATTCCCACTGGAATGTACTTCACTAGTGCCCACATCAGATCCCTCTTTCACCATGTTCTCCTCAGTCCCCATCCCCATTACCTAAGCTCCCTGCCCCCCAGATCCCACTCCGGCCCTCCTAACCCCCCACCCCACAGCTCCCCCATCTTCTCTCCAGCACCATTCAGCCG
This sequence comes from Pelusios castaneus, assembly GCA_007922175.1. Classification (NCBI taxonomy): domain Eukaryota; kingdom Metazoa; phylum Chordata; order Testudines; family Pelomedusidae; genus Pelusios; species Pelusios castaneus. The sequence continues at coordinate 1,563,241 of ML686154.1, forward strand.
CCTCAAACCCCTCCACACCTCCCAGGCCCCTCCCTTCCCTAGGCCCCACTCCAGTCCCCCAACCTCCTCCATCCCTCCCCAGCCCTCCCACCCAGTCCCCACTCCAGCCACCCATAGTCCCCTCCACCACTACCCAGGCCCCACCCAGTCTCCTTGTCCCCATGCCCCCTTCACCCCTCCCCATTACCTTGCCCCTGGACAGCAAAGGCCTGGGGCCAGCCTGAGGCAGTGGATCACGACAGCTGGCATGGCTGAATCAGGACACCCTGCTGGCCCCGCGCTCTGCTGCCACCGCCGCCTCCCGGGGCCACCCAGATCAGGTTGCTGCAGCCGCTGGAGGCTCCCTGGGCTGCCACTGGCAGCTCCCGTGGCTGCCCGGATCGGGCCGCCCCCGACTCCCAGGACCAGCCGGATTGGGCCACCACTCCGGGGTTGCCGCTGCTGCCGGGACCGCCCAGATTGGGCAGTGGCTATTGTGGCAATCAGATCCAGCTGGCCCCGGGACGCAGCGGTGGCAACCCAATCCGGGCAGTCATGGGAGCCGCCAGCGGCGGCCTGATCCGGGCAGCCCCGGCGGCCCTGGGAGCTGCCAGCGGCCGCAGCAGCCCGATCCAGCCAGACCTGGTTCCAGCCCTGCACAGCCCATGTGGCTGACCTGAGCACGGCGGGAGATTTAAATGACCCTGGCTCCCAGCTGGCAGATCTCACAGAACCCTAAGATTCTGCCTACGGAACCCTAGGATTCTGCGGAATTCCAGTTGAAAAAGGCTGCCATAGAGGCTTCTTTTGAGTTTAAAGATTAGGTCCTATCTTCAGCCTCTACACAGAATTCAATTAATCTTTTTGTCTGTTTAAATTGCTGGCACCTAGCTATGAGCCAATTTTGTCCACCCCTGGTTTAAGGGAAGCATACAAGGTACATAATGTGTCAGCTGGATTGTTTAAAGTCAGACCTTGGGGCCGGGGGGGGGGGAGAGGGGGGAAATCTTGCTATGTGCAGAGCAGATAGGTGAACACAGAGGGAATAAACAAAGAGCGTTGTAATAAAGGAATTATCAGGTTGGTGGAGGGAGAAGGGAAAGTAACCTAGTGGGTGCCAGAGGGATCCATCTTAGGCCCAGTCTCTCAAGATCTTCAGTAATGTTCTCAAAGAGGTAAACAGAGTGTTAATGAAATATGAAACACACAAGTGAAAGGTGGTGTGAACATCAGTCAAGAGGGAAACAGAGAGCCTATCTAAAATAAACCACAAATCAAGTGAATTAATCTGGTTATAACAATTTATCCCTTAACATAGGCAGAAACAGTGCTGTAAACAGCTGTATTTGTTACATAGACTAAAACTTCCAAGATTCAAGGTCTGGGCTGAAAACATGTGAATTCAGTTAAGGGACAAGGGGAAGCTAATACTTCTGAGGATGTAATTCATGGCTCAGTTAACTCAGTGAGGAAAATGATAATGATGAAAATCTGGAGTGATTATGGGTCTGCAAGTTAGGCATAAATCTGCACTAAACCAATCCTGGGCTGCATAAAAAGTGATACATCCAGGGAGGTAGTAATCCTATACAGCTTTTGTGCAATTCCACTGGAATACTCATTATGGTAAAGAAATACAAAACGAGAGTTCAACAATCATTTAAAACAGGCTATGAGGAAAAGTGCTTTAAAAAAAAGGGTTAACACATCTCAGAGATGCAAATATAATATTAACAGGTTATTAATCTATAGAGATATTCCATTACAGGAAAACAGTTCAGTGACTTAAGTGACACCCACACATTAAGAGTGCAACATGTCAGACCGGCAAGGCCTAGAAATGAATGCAGAGCAGTGTTTATCGATGATGGGCATTGGACCCATGAGGAACTCATTCAATCTATAGCCCCAAGATTTTTTTTATTTTTTTTTAAAAGCACTACCACTGAGGGCTGAGCTTTAAAAGATAAAATGAGAAAAATGAACTGTCAGGGGAAAAGCGATTGGAGGAAAACTATGAGGAAGTGGTCACATTTTGAGAGGATTTATCCAATTCCCACTGACATGAATTCCTATTCAGTAGCATTTATTGTACCGAGGAATATAATATTATAGCAGCTCTGCAAACATATTAGTGATACAACTTCCTTTATAAAATAGGAGTTTATATAAACAGGAAAAAAGTAGCTCTTCATCATAATGTTGGTCTCTTCCAAATGGTCATCTCACAGTCATTAGACCCAATATTAAGGTTTGCTACCAATAAAACAACTACATTGCAATAATTAGACTGTGCTCAACTCTTCTACTGCACATCAACAACAACAAAGTAATGTCCTTATCTAAGAAGAGATGAAACAGTAATTTTCAAAATATTTTACAACAAGCACCGATAAGTCAGCTGAAGAAAAATTCTGGAACCTAGTAGAGGTTGGCGCTATGGTGGACTAGATTTGTCTTAATGTACTTCAAGTGGGAGGTACATACCATAAGTCAAAATACTGCGGTATCGTGGAGTGCTGTATATGCAAAATTGCGCTCTGCGATACCAGTCTCTGTGGTCCCACAGAGCATCGTCACGGGCTGGATGGAAGAGGTTCACAAGCTGCATTCAGCCCGTAGGCTGCATGTTTGACACCCTTGTAGTAGAGGATAATAGACAATGCTATTTTCAAAGTGTCATTTAATAAACAAGTAATTTTTAAGTGTTTCTTTCTTAAGATTGAACAAGTAGCCAGCCACAGTCCTCTGAACTACAAGGATTTTCTCTGACGAGGGTGATTAATTAGCGTGCTTTATTATAGAAGTTGCTCAGAGCATTCAAATAATTTCATAGAGCAGTTTTCTTTTAAACACCTAACAAGTGACAGACAAGTCTGAGGAAATCAATGCAAGACTAACAAATTTAATCAGACTGTTGAATTATAAATTAGAATTTAAATATGAAGTTCATATCTCTGTGAAAGTCTTATAAAGCTCAATTCTGAAAGTTACTTCATGTATGGGTAGGAAACTCATTAAGTACGAGTTACTGTTAGTCTGAGTAACACAAGGTCTATTGCAATAAATAAAAGATTCCCAAGTAGTAAATAAGGGAGGCTTTACAATGCTAACTGAAACAATCTCAACAGCACTGGCCTCTGGATTCACAGAGCCCTGCTCCAGAGAATGGTCCTCCTTTCTGCCAAGGTCATGTCTTGACTGGGGAGGAGGTAAGCGAAGTCTATGTTTACTAGATGACAGCTAACACACTGTAAAATCCTAAAGTAGGCAGGGCAAGTTGTGGTTTTACCTTGTGTTAGCTAGGATTTTACAGTACATCAGCTATCCTGAGAACAGAGAAATTTTTTATAATCTAGAGATAGTTCAATTTTGCTCAGTTTCCATAAAGTTTATATAAAGTTTTCATAAGACTAAGGACAGAAGGGACCATCATGATCAGCTAGTCCAGGGATGGCCAAACTGTAGTTTGTGAGCTCCATGTGGCTCTTACAGCCCCTATGTCTCCAGTCTCTCACTTTTCTCCATTTCCTGGACTATGGGGAGCTCGGAGCTTCTATCCAGTGGCAGGATGGTAGAGCCAGAGGATTCTGCCCAGTGAAGAAGGGAGTCTCAGTGAGTCTGGCCACCCTAATCTAGTTTGACCTTCTGCACGTCACAGAACCTCATCCATCATGCCTGTAATAGACCCCTAACTTCTGGCTCTGTTTACCTGACATTTATATTATAATCCTACTAATTCTTTAGTCAATCTCAGGAAAACAGGCTAGACAGGACCTGAATTTCTAGTATCTCTGACCTCCCTGGAAGGGAGGGTGGGGAGAAGCCTTTCAAAACCTCCATCATCTTAACACAGCACCACTTGCCATGACAATCAAATTCTTTATAGATCTTATTACCTGCAAAGATCAGTGTCCAAAGACAGACACAGAGACAGTGTCACAGAAATACTGATTAAGAAAACATCTCTGCTGTACCAAGTTGAAGACATATCTAGGCCTTCTATGAATGACAGTGGACTCATGCAAATACTTTCCTAAATTAACATGTTCTTCCAAATCAGAAAGCTTATTCCATGCAAATTAATAGTCACTGTTGAAACAATATAGAAGGGAGACCAAAATCCATCCAGAAATACATATATATTTATATTTATTTTCTGGTTTGATTAGTTATTAAACTAGAGCCCCACATACAGCGACCTCAGGATGAACATAACACCCCTGAACTGAAATGTGGGGCATTTTCGGCAGCAGCAGTCACAACTAAGTGGGCCTTTTTAGGAAACTCTCTGCTCACCCATATGGGGAAGGAGCCAGAAAAGGCGCCCTAAGTATAGACTATCCCATCATACCTGAATAGATAACCACATCAAGAGAAATCACTTCCAAAGTGGTTGAAAAACAAAAAATGTTTCTTGCAACGTGGACTCTCTCCACTCCATTAGATGATTCAAAAAGTGAAAGACCTAAATGCAGAATAGCAATCATCATCCAAGAACGCATGAAGTACAAAATCAACATCACTGCTCTCAAAGAAACAAAACATGCAGAAGAGGCCACTTGAGGGAAGAGGGTGGCTACACTTTCTTCTGGAATGGGGAACCAGCAAGTTACAGGCAAATATACAGTACTGGATTTGTAATCAAGAACCTTCTAGCCAACTACCTAAGCAAGCTCCCTTTGGCGTCAATGAGCATCTTATGATCCTCTGCATCCAACTTGTCATTTGCCACCACCATCATGCTAGATATGCACCAACACTTGATGCTGAAGAAGATCATAAAGAATCCTTCTATACTGACTTTGAGAAAATTCAGTCATACATTCTAAACACAGAAAAGATAATCTTCTTAGGGGACTTTAACACAAGAGTTGATTAAGTTTCTAATACATGGAATGGTACAGTAGGAAGGAAGGCACGGACTAGACCAACTCTAATGGCATCCTTCTACTCAGCAAATATGCAGAGAATGGTCTTGTGATCACAATCACAACCTTCAGATAAAACATCAAGTATAAAACAACTTCACAATACCCAGTGCTTTTTTTTTGTAAACAAGAGTGCCAGTATTCGTATCTTGAGAGTAAGCTTGAAAAATGCCTCTCCCACCCATCTTCTTCTTGAGTCACCCCTCTTCTTCCAGTGGCACACTCCTTTTCCCTGCTGACCCCACCCTCTCAGCTTGTCAGAGGAACTGGCAAAAAAGGTGCCAGTACTTTGTACCCCTGTGTACCGTCACAAAAAAGCACTGGAAATACCACCCATGTGCAAAACACCCCTTGAACTATGTTATTGTGAGAACACAGGTTGCAAGTGACATTCAAATCACCCGTGTCATGAGGAGATGGTGATTGCTGGACTGACCACCACATCGAAAGGTCAGTAATGTCCATCAGTATTGCACCAAAACATAGAAAGCAACCCAGATCACTCAAATGGCAATACAACATTCAAAGATTTCAATCCTTAATGCAGTGGTTTTCAAACTTTTTTTTCTTGAGACTCAGTTTTTAAAAAATCATTTATGCCCACGACCCAACAATTACATCTTTGAGCAATGCATTTCAGTCTTTAAGAAGTGGAAGCAGGGGGCACCGCATCCCAGTACCTGACAGTCTGGGACCCAGTGCTGGGTCCCGACCTGTAGTTTGAAAACAACAGCCTTAGTGCATCAAGAGAACTTCCAAGCACACCTCAGTGGAGCACTGACCATATGCACATCTGGAAACGATAACACAAGTGGCTAAGAAGATTGGGAAGCACTAAAACAGACCATTCATGAGCTTGTGAGGAATTCATTGGCCTTGTTACCCACTGCCATCAGGACTGGTTTCACAACACCACCACTGAAATCACAGCTCTCTGGGACCAGAAGAGAAAAGTTTTATGCAACTGGTACAACCATCCATCATCCAGTCAAAAGAACTCTTTCCATCAGTTCAGAACTGAGGTTCAAAGAAGTATCCGAGAAATCAAAATCAAGGAGGAGAAAGCAAAAGAAATCCGAGGACTAGCTGACATATATAATATGCAGAGCTTTTTCTGTGAAACAAAAGCCTTTATGGACCAAAGTCATGTGGCCTCATACTGCTGAGATCTGAAGATGATAGTAACCTAAAGGAGAATGATTTCATCAAAGAGCACTGGAAAAAATACTACCAAAGCTTCTAAATCAAGAGTTGACTGTAACTCATGACACCATTGACCCCATCTCTCAACACCCAGCCTGGGAAACTCTCCCCAACACATGAACATTTGAGGAGGTTCATAAAGCAATTAAGCAAGTGAAGAGAAACAAACCATCAGGCCCTCACGGCATACCACTTAAATGGCTAAAGATGGAGGGAGAAACACTTCCAAAGAAGCTCCCTTTAGTCTTCCACAAAATCTGGGGCACTGAAGAAATCCCCAGTGACTTATGCAATGCAAACACTGTTGTTTTCAAGAGGAGATAGTTGCCACAGTTGGCCCTACCGAGGCATTGCCTTCTTCTCCATCCCTGGGAATATTCTTGCTAGAATCTTACTGGATCATCTACTCCCTCTTGCAGAGGAAATACTCTCAGAATCCCAGTATGGCTTCAGATCATCATGAGGCACCACCGACATACTTTTCACAGCTAGGGAGATCCAGGGAAAAATAGCAAGAACAGTAGCAGAAGCTGTATATGGCTTTTATCAATCTGATCAAAGCTTTCAACTCTGTCACCCATAAGGCTCTATAAATCATGTCAAAGTTTGGCTGCCCAAGCAAATTTACCACCATTGTAAGACTCCTCCACAAGTGGATGACTGGCTCCATCCTGTGCAGTGGCTCTACTTCTGAACCCTTTGCCACCCAAATTGACATACAGCAAGGTTGTGTACTGGCACCCACTCTCTTCTCCATTTTTCTAGTAGCTATGAAAACACTAATACAAGACTAACTGCCACTGGGCATTGGCATCCAATGTTCGATCGATGGCAACTGCTTCAACTCCTCTTGCTTCCATGCCTAAACTAAAGTAACACTGGCAACAATAACCAAACTCCAATACAGAGATGATTGTAGATCTTCCTTTGAGTGTGCAACTACAGCACAAACTGCCCTCAAGTGCTTCTCTGAAGCTTACAAAAGCATAGAATTAACCCTCAACATTGGCAAAACTAAAGTTCTTCATCAGCCTGTTCCTGGTCAATCATCAGACCCAATGAGGAATATCTATATTGACAGGAACTGGAAAACATAGAATGCAGCCATCTCTCACAGAGAGCAAACATAGATGCTCAGATTCAGCACAAAATCCACTGTGCCAGCCTTGCCTTCGGCAGACTGTCTTGCTGGGTGTTCGACAGCCATAACACCAGAACATACTGGACTTTTAGTTCACAAACTAAAACTCTATGACTGAGAGACTTGGGGGACTTACAGAAATCACCTGAAAAATCTGGAATACCAGCAGCAGCACTTTCTCCAGAAGATCTTCAATATAACGTGGGAGGATCAACATATTAACGTCAGTGTCCTCACGGGCATCAACATCTTCAGTGTTGAGGCCCTGATCATACAGCACCAGCTGAGCTGGAGCTGGCACTGTGTGCACATGCCTGTTGCACGCTCTGCTCAACAAAGGAGAAAGGAAATGGGGAGGTCAAAAGAAACACTTCACAGACACCCTCAAAACAAATACCAAGAGATGTGGCATCAACACCACATGCTAGGAGACAGAAGCCCACGACGTGGCTAAGCGGCGAAGAGTTGTCAGAGAAGGAATGACCACATTTGAGGAAAATCTCCTCACCTTGGCTGCAAGAAAATGCCAGAAAAAAAAGGACAGACAGGTGTCATGCAGCGATCATGGCCCAACTTTGCCTTCCAACAAGTCTGCAGTCCTAGGATTAGTCACCAAAGGAACCAAATAAAATTAATACCTGTGAAAGAGATCATCTATCAAGGGATCGCTGACAATAACAAGAGACGTGAATAGGTTAAAGTGGAAAGTCAGTGTAACATGAAAGTTAAGTCAACTCAAGAGAAAAAGCAAACCTTCAGTGAGTTAGCTTTAAAACAATGCATTAACATAGTTTTTGGCACTCAGTAACCTTAAGAGATCTTAACACTTGAGTATTCTCACATAATGAGTGACCATATAATAATATGAGAAATGTTGCAAAAATAACTAAATTACAGAGTTCAGACAAAAATTTTCCCTTCATATCCTGGGAATTCAGCACACACTGCACAACACTAAGTGGCCCCCTCTGCAACAAAAGAAGCTGAAGGGGACTTTTGCAATGAAACCTCTCTGAAGAGCTCAAAGAACACACTGTTGTGTTGGAAGGGTAGGTTTTTGCACTTACTCCCATCACAAAAAAGTTGCATGCAAACCTAGCAATGCCTAACAGCCCCTCCAGCACGTCTTTCCTGGGATCTATCTAGAGAAAAAAGAAGTTATGATGTGGGCCCAGGGAAAATGATGGACAAATACTGTTATCACCCACCCACACCCACCAACAGTTCTTCAACAGCATGAAAAGCCTTCCTTTTCCATACAGAAGAACAGAACTCCTCCCAAGTCAATCTCAAGGACATGATTTGACACAGTACTGTTGCTGTGCACAGCAATACACCTATCACTAGGCCACCAACCTGACATTACTGTTTTCATTCTTGCACTGTTGCATGCACGATTTCAGCTACAAAATTATATTCAAGCAAATTTTTCCAGGGAACAGCTCTCAAGAAGATATGTAGAACTAAGACGGGTCTTCCCAGCAAAGTAAGAAACAAAAGTAGTTACACCTTATAACAGAAATTCCATGTCTATAATGTATATGTTTTCTTTAATATTATACCTATTTCTTTTGCAATTTTGTAAGCTTCTTCTGGTGTACTTGCAACTAGTCCATGTGGAACAGAAATACCAGCTTCTTGCAACAGTCCCATGCTCAGGTATTCATGCAGTGACAGGCTCCTTTGCTGTTGCACCTGAAATCCATGGCTACTGAATAGTCCTGGACCTCCACCAAGGACCTAAGAAAATGAAATAAAGTGATTGTCTTTCAAAAAGGTCATTTTCTGCTTCAACAAATTTTATGTTAAATGCATAAAAACTATTGAATCTGAAGAATGGATGTGTGTGAGACAACAGGTTCTGGTACAATAAGAAAATTGTACAATGATAAATATAATAGCACTAGCAAATTTCACAGAAAAGTGTGTTTTACAGTTTTCTTTTTTAAAAGCCCCTGTGCGCTCAGTTTAACACTTAGCATTTCAAATAAAAAGTATAAAGATTCACAGAATTAAGATACAAACTGCAAAATGTATAGTAAAAAGAACTATTTATCTTTAAAACACTTCTCTGTATAACAGATACATTAAGAGGTATAAGTAGTGACTAAAAGGGGGCATTTTACACCAGTTGCTATGGGGGTTGTATGGAGTTTCAGCAATCTAGCAAAATAACTTAACAGGACTTAGCATTGGTATCTTTGCCTCCAGCCCATTTTAAAAGCAGAAAATAAAGATATAACTCTCTCTTAGACATTAAGATGCCAAGTGCCAGCAATTAACCACAGGGTTGCATAGAAGGCAAAATAGTATAAAAATATTCAAGTCAAGTAGAGAAAAAATATTATGGAGACTGAAATGAAGACATTCCACTGTCAAAAGAGTCACTTCTTCATGGAAACTGACACACAGCGATCCAGGAGTTTCTGGACAGACACTAGCCAGATGCAAGGGCACAAGGAGCAACTGAGGGTGGGACTGTGATCTTATTATACACCCCTGAGAACCGTGCAATATAAACCAAATGATGAAAAACAGCCACTGGACATAATGCAGAGCAGTTTTTCCAAATCTTAAAAAACACACTACTAGGTAGCATAAACCAAGGATTTGTGTTTATAATAAAAGAGAATGATTTCCAAAAATATTAGGAAAAAAATGTTCTTGTTTTCTAAATTTAGGTATAGAAGAGCACCTGCTTAAATGATTGCACAGGAGTAGTCCCACTGAAGTCAACTGTTTATATACACATTTGCAAGCCTGGAGCCAAAGAACTGTGTTATGGAAAACTGGCTGGTATAAGAAATGTTTGATTTTTAAGATTCTCAGTTTTAGGTTATGGTGTTATTAACAACGGCGACAATTAAATACACTGATTTTTAACTGGACATTAATCATTAGATACCCCAGAATTTGAGGAGATTCTTTTTAATATTTCAAATGCCCTAACAGAAGCAAACACAAAGATTTCCCGGGGGGAAATTCAACCTCCACACATTGAGAGCAAAGCCTATTTAATCCCTCGCGGATCACCACTGCAAACAGTACACTGTTTACTTGGCTCGGAGATGAAAAGCAGCTCGGTGCAGTAGCTGCTGTTCCTCAAACTGACCCTCAGCGCTCCTTAAAGACGCTGCAGCGTCGTGTGTGACAAGCAGCAGCAGCAGCAGCCGCCTTCCTCCACTTGTGACAGGGCACGGGGCAGACGCCCCGAACCTATTTGTTTCCCTGGTGGGTACAATTTTTCCCTGTAGCTGTGCGAACAGAAGCAAGCGCAGGCTGCAAACAAACACGCAGGTGACCCAGCCGCGGGGCAGGAGCAAGGCCTGGGGGCAGCGACAGCTGCTGAAGCCACCAGCCCCGGCCCGGACCTGAGGGGACAAGCGCTGCCACAGAGCTAGGGGTGTTTCCACTGCCCCTGCGAGGCGGGCGCGGCCAAGGCACCGATGTCAACAAACGCCCCCGGCCGCGCCGCCCAGCGAGACCCTGGGAGCCCCCAGACCCAGCCAGGGTGCGGGCGCCCCGGACCCGGGCGCTGAGCCGAAGCCGACCGTGAGAAGCCCCCCGGCCAGGACTCTCCGCCCCTCCCTCCCGAATGTCACAGCCAGGCGGCGCGGCCTGGCCAGGCCCCGCCGCGGGGGTCACCTTGGCGGCGGCGCCGAGCGATGCCCGGCCGCTGTTGTGCCTCAGCCCGGCCGATACCCGGCTGCAAATCATGGACGCCGCCATGGCCGCCGAACCCTCTTCGGTTCGGCGCTGCCCCGCTCTCAGCGCGCACGCGCGGCGCTAGCTACCACCATAGAGCCCGGGCCGGGTAGAGAAGGTTTCGGCTCCTCCTCTCCTCCCACCGGCGGTCCCCGAGGGCGGCGCCAGGGAGGAACTCTATGGTCTCTCGCGACCCCCTCGAGCGCAGCGCTGCTCTCTGGCGAAGAGAACCAGCAACTGCAGGAACCCGCTCGGGGGCGGGGCGAGCCTGGCCTGATCAGCCAATAGGGGTAGGCTGGCGGCACGCTGCTGTCACTGCCTGAGTGCCTGGCCCTGAGCTAGGGCGGTCCTGGTGTTGACACCCTGGACGTGGCTTGGGGCAAAGGTGCAAGTGACTCAGTGCTGCCCCAAGGGCTGTGAAAGGCTCCGCCCTCAGTCCCTGCCCCGCTCATGCTGCTCTGCCCTCCAACTGGTAAACTGCTAAAGCCCCCCCATGCTGGGGGTGCAAGACGTGAAACCCTCTCTCTCCCCAGCTGCTGCGCCTGTATTAACCGACCCCAAGGTTACAACAGTTGCAGCAAGAAACAATAAATCTGTTAGTCTTTAAAAATGCCACCAGACTCCTTATTTGTTTTGCTGAACTAGACTGACACAGCTTGACAGCAAGAAACCTGTGGCTTTGTGTCTGGAACTAGATTCCCCCATTGGGTTATTACAGGGCAGACCTCTGCTGCCATGGCTACATTCAATGGCGAGAAGTGTCATCTCTGCCCTACATAGCTGTGCCGGTGAAAGCCCCTTGTGCCGATGTAGTTATACCTGCAAAACTGCTTTGACCAGGGTAGCTTGTGTGTACAGCTTTGCCAGTATAAACTGTATCCACAGGAGGAGCCCTTCACCTGTACAGCTATACTGATAAAACACTCCAAGTGTAGACATGGCCTAATACTTACTATTTTATTATGATGAATTTATTAAGATGACCTAAACTGCATGTAGCTATAATGGAATAATTAAAACACTGCAACACATGCAGAACTTGTCGACGCTTACAGTGCTGGACGCTTACCCTGCGTCTACACTACAGTTTCCTTAAGTCGACTTAAGCAGCTTGCTTAAGTCGACTTAAGGAAAATAAAGTTGACTTAATGCAAATTAAGTTGACTTTATTAAACCTCCTTTCAACTAGACCTAAGGCTTAATTCGACTTTTTAAAGTCGAATTAAGCAGTGTAGACGTGGGGTAGACCTAAATCGACTTAGGGCTACCCCAGGACTACACCAATGCCCTCCCTGCCGGGGAGGGCACAGGGAGAGCTTGGCATGCCCCCCAAAGGGCAGGGCAGAGCCCCGTGTGACGCTGTCTGGATTTAGGGAAGCATTTATAATATTATTTTCTATTCATATCTCATAAATGCTATAATCCATAGGAACTATATCATGTTTGGTATCAATAGAAAGGTAGTCATTTGCTGGGAATGATTATATAGTTTATGTCTAGGAATTGAATTTTTATTAGAAGTTAGGAATTTGGTGTTATATCTATACTTTAACTTGTGTGAATTTGGTGAAACGGCCTAGACAGGAGGCTGTCAACAACCATTGTCTCCTTAATGGCTCATCAGCTTTCTCCCTGGGCCATTGTAGGTGGGAGCTTCCTTAACATTAAGGACACAATGGTTGTAGAGACATTTATGAGATATGAATAGAAAATAATATCATAAATGCTTACCTAAATCCAGACAGCGTCACACCCTGCTCACATGCCCTGTCAGGGTCCCTGTCCCCCTTTGCCCCATTCTACACAAGGGGTGCCCCCCTGCCACCGTGGACCTGCCCAAGGTTCTCCTAGCCCCTAGAAGTCGACCTAAGCGTTCAGTGTAGACGCTGTAGGTTGACTTTGTAAGTTCCCCTTTAAGTCGACTTTAATTTTAAGTGTAGACGCACTAAATCGACTTAACTAAGTCGACTTAGTTAAAGTCAACTTAAAATTACAAGTGTAGACATAGCCAAAGAGAGGTGGACTGGCAAACTGATAAGAAGAACAGACAAGGAGTCTGGTGGCACTTTTAAAGACTAACAAATTTGTTTGTTTTGCTGAACTACCTCTTTGGAATGTGACAAGAAGGGCATTCCATACATAGCGACACCAGGGAAGAAAGCACAGAGATCATCTTGTTCCCATAAATTATGTATGTCAATGCTCAATCTAAACTGAAGGAAAGCATTATTGGAGCTGTAACTAATTGATGTGGTTACCAACTGAAAATGCAAAATAGTAAAATAACAGGATGGATTGCATTTTTTTGTCGCAAATAAGTAATATAGATTAAAGCAGCTTCTTCAACTACTTCAGGCGACACAGTAACTGTTGCTTATTGCTTTGCTCCTGGCCCTTCATTGTACCTGAGTAACCTGATGTGCAATCATTATCCCTTAACACTTTGTTGAACTCGGTAGAATGCTAGGTTGCATCTGGTACTTTCAGAAGCTCAAAGAATAATTCTTTGTGGATAAGTTCCAGAGGGGTAGCCGTGTTAGTCTATTGCAGAAAAACAGAGTCCTGCGGCACTTTTAAAAACTAACAGATTTATTTATCGCATGAGCTTTCGTGGGAGCAAATCCCACTTCGTCAGACGCCTTGAAGCATCTGACGAAGTGGGATTTTCTCCCACAAAAGCTCATGCGATAAATAAATCTCTTAGTCTTTAAGGCTATGTCTACACTTACAAAAGCTAGTTTGAATTAGTTAATTCGAACTAACTAATTCAAACTAATTTTAGTTAGTTCGAATTAACTTAATTCAGACTAGCATGGCCCCACTAGAATGCTAGTTCGAACTAGCCATGGCCATGCAGAGCACTTGCTTAGTTCGAATTAGTCAGTTGCAGGAAGGTCAATTTGCCGATTAGTTCGAACTAAGCAGTTAGTTCGAACTAATATGGCCACATTGGATTAGTTAGAATTAACGGATCGAATTAACATTAACTCAAACTAAGCAATCCAATTTATTAGTTTGAATTGAGGAAGCCCTTAATTCGAACTAATGAAAGCCTAGTGTGGCCAAGGCTTAAGTTAGTTCGAATTAAGCTTCCTTAATTCGAACTAACTTGCAAGTGTAGACATAGCCTTTTTAAAAAGTGCCACAGGACTCTGTTTGTTTCTTTGTGGATGTACTTGTTCCTATAACACAGTAATTTATTGCCAAAACAAGAGACCCTCAAAAGTTTTCCACCTCAGTAATACATGTATTTCTTTGATAAAATACTCTCCTTCCCTCCAAAAATCTATCAGATCCCAGACTCTTTCCCCAGCAAAATCCATCAATCCTTCCAAAACTGCTGCACACATATCTATCAACCCTCCACCATCACCCATCTTGATACATCATATTTCTTCATCACCAGTTTCTTGTAAGTCACTCCCCCATCTGGCATCTGTTCCTTATAGCTTTAAGAAATCTTTTTTCAAGAATGCAAGGACAATTTACATAGGGAGGCTATTGCATATGTCACCCCCTTCTGGGGACAGGTAGGCAATAAAATTAAATAAATAATGATTAATAATAAATAGGAGTGGCTTTAATAGTAGGGCTCATGTTAGTAGACAGTTCTTGGGAGATGTACAGAGGAGAGGCATGCTGGTATAATACTTAAAAATAATATTGGGAATCAGAAAACCTGGGTGTTGTCTTACTTTGGTTACTTGGTTGCTGTTCTGGCCTGGGGCAAAAACTCTCTGGCTATGTCTACACTTGGCCAAATAAGTCGACTTAGCATGTCTACACTCAAAAATTAAGTCGACTTAAAGGGGACCCTGCCAAATCGACTTAGAGCATCCTAGTGGCCAGGCAGTGCCTGAACTCAGTAGTCAGGTATCTTGGGAAACAAATCATATTTTCAAAGACCAAGCACTGCTCACATTCTGCTTCGATAATTCTCCTTTTACTGAGTACACAAAAGTGGCTGAACAAATCCTTTGCAGAGCACACAGGGAAGACCTTTGACAATCCATTCACACATGACTTGCTCAAGTTCATAAAATAAGATAGCAGCAGAGCAGAAAATTAAACTCAGCAGTTTTGTCTCCCATCCCAGTGTCATTCAGACCATACTATTGCAGCAAAGTGTTCCTCCTTAATATTGTATAGCTGCAATGGTGCTATTAGTTGGTCTCTGTGAGCTCTCCACTGTGTGTGCATATCATTCTACTTTAGAAACAATCATCAAGTTTGAGTATTTTGGGGGTCAAAAGACATCTTCTTGCAAAGCACTCCTGACAAGGTAGCCAGAGACAGAAATTCAAACTCGATCAGTAATACAATTATTCTGGTCCTTAAAAGAGGATTGGAGTTCATGAGAGTCAATGGAAATTATAGAAGTCAGACTTTTTCCCTAACTGGGCCCTTTGTAAATTACAATATTAAAAGAAAGGATTTTCTATAAGAAGAAAGTATATGATATAGAAATTCATACAGCCTTTTGGTATGAAAAGGATATAAAGATCTATTGCCTGGACTCTTAATATAAAACTAAGATTCTATAGAATTATGTAAAACATAAAAGTGTAATAAAGCTAAAATCAGGGCATAAGCAAAGATAAAATAAGTAGGCTTTTTGTAAAGTTACTTTTGCACTATTTGGCTACTCTTCAGCCTAAGTGATTCACACATGTAACTTCCTTTATTGAAGCTGGATAGTCAGTTGGATGGACAGTTGAAGATGGATAGTCTTTTTCCTTATATTTTCTTACTGCCCCCTATAATCTGAGCATTGGTTTCTCCATCAACAGCCAAATTCCCAAAACATAGACAATTTGCAGACTCAAAGCTGCTTTATTACCCTTTTTCTTTAGGGACCACTAATTTTACCTCTGACCAGTCTCCTACCTTTTCATCCATGAATCTCAAACCACTTTTACAAAGTAGGGTAATCTCATTATCCCCATTTTACAGATGGGAAAACTGAGCATGAGACAAGAAAAAGGCTAGAACCTCTATCCACTACTGGAAATCAGTATAGAACATTGACAAGAAACAGCAATATAATAAAGCCTGATATATTTAACTTTAGTGTTATGGTTTTTTTAAAGATTGGGGGCACATGTTTTTCTATTTGTTTTTCCTTTATCATTGCAAAAATATATGCATTTCATAAACTCTAAAGAATTATGGTAGGTAGCACAAATAGCGAACAACTCCTTCTCCCTTTTTTTCATCCCACTCCACCCCAGCCTTCACCAGGCTGTGATAACTAATGTGTTTACTGTCACAATCTTTTTGTTATTTCTCCTGTGAAATCTGGCCCCTGATCTGAGTCTACTTCCTTGGAGATGTCCCACCTTGATATTACTTGATTCACTAATACTATACCTATAGTAAAAGCAGTGTGGTTTCTCATAGGGATTTGCTTCTATCCATTTAGTGAAAGGATCTATTATTATTAAGCAATGCTTATTTCCTTTTGCAGTTGTGCAAGTTGCCCTATATAACCAATTTGAAACCTAGACCAAGGACCTTCAATTCTTTAGCATCCTAGTGGTCCCTTCACTATTCTAGGCTATGTCTATACTTGCAATTGAGGTCAACATAAGTCAACCTACAGAACACCACATCCATACCGGGTGCTTAAGTCGACTTAAGCGCTTCCTTAAGTCAACTTAACTTCCCCTCTTTAGGTTGACTTTATGCATGTCCCCGAGGGCGATGTTGTGCTCGGGGAAGAAGGTGCCCACCTGCATGCATCAGTACTGGGCGGCATTGTGCAGGACGTGGGCATTGTGCACCTTCCCTGGCCAGCTGACATAAATGTTAGTGAGGAGCCCTCAGTGGTTGACGAGAGCTTGCAAGACCATGCAGTAGTACCCCTTCTGGTTCTGACAGTCCGTGTCGTGGCGGTCCAGGGCTTGGATGGAGATGTGGGTGCTGTCCACAATGCCACCGCAGTTGGGGAACCTGAGTCCGGCGAAGCCATTGAGGATGTCCTGCAGGTTGCTTGGGGTCACGAGGTGGGCTAGCAGGACCCTGTTGATGGCCCTGCATGAGGGCAGCCCCCACCGTGGCCATGCTGATCCCAAACTGGTGGGGCTATGGAGTGGTAGGAGTCTGGGATTGCCAGCTTCTAGAGCGCAACAGCCACTCGCTTGTCCACAGGCAGGGTGGGTCAGAATCGGGTATCCATGCACTGCAGAACTGGGGTGAGTTCACAGACCGGCTCAAGGAAGGTGTGCTTCTTCATCCTGAAATTCTGCAGCCACTGGTCATTGTCCCAGATGGTGAGGACGATCCTATCCCACCAGTCGCTGCTGGTTTCCCAAGCCCAGAAGCGGCAGTGCACAAAGGGCATCCTTAGCGTGGCAGCTCGCTAGGTCAGCGCGGTGGTTAGCATGCTGCTGTCTGTCCCTGCGCTGTCGGGGTCCCAGAATAGTGTGCTCCAGGTCTGGGGAATGCTGGCCAATGCATAGCAGATGCTGAGCACCCTCCTGGCAGAAAGCTGGAACAGGGTTGGGGTCCATGACCTCCTCAGGCTCCAACTTGCCAGGTACAATGGGGAAGCTGCTGTGCTTACTTTCTGTTTTAAAGGAGTGGCTGGGGAAAGGGGGGGCACTTCTCCGGTGCCATGTGGCACAGCTACCCACAATGCACCACTCTTGGGTCAACCTAGCAACTGCCAGTGTGGACACAGGCAGTCAACTTGAGTTTTTTAGTGTGGACACTCTAAGTCAACTTAACTAAAGTCAACCTTAATTAAGTCAACTTAATGAAAGTCGACCTTGTTAAGTCCATTTAACAGAGCCTGTAGTGTAGACCTAGCCCGAGTTTTGGCACTCTTAGCTGCACAAGGCAATTATTTACCTAGTGTATTACATCTGTTCTTATCCTTATCCTGCCATCTGAAGTCTGTCAAAAGGCTTATCTACTCCTACATGACTCATTCTCATGACCGAGAGCTGTCACATTAGATCAGTGGTTTTCAAACTTAGGGTCGGGATCCAGGATTGGGTCACAGCACCTCCTGTTGCCACTGCCAAAACACTGGAATGCATCACTCAAAGATATCGTTGTGGGTCATGGACATAAAAGGATTTTTTTCAACCGCGTCCCAAGTAAAAAAGTTTGAAAACCACAGCATTAGATCTTATTTCTGCTAGAACTACCCATATAGACTGACATATTATTCTCTTGATATTAACTTTTGTTTTAATTCTTTGCAACACTCCCAAATCTATCTGTTTCTTTCTTACATTGACTATTGGGGCTGATTGGAATTGTTTCTGTGATTACCTTACTGTCCCCTCCTTGGCTCCTAGTTTAGCTTATTCATTTGCTTTATTATTCCAGTGAGCCTCCTCAGTATTTTTTCTATGTGCTTATAGTAATACTGGCTGGGATCTTTTCAGTGCTCTTTTCCATAAATATAATAATTTCTCATCATGAGCAACAGGTTTCTCATCTGCTGATCTCATTCCCCTCCTTTGTCATTTAGGCATCTAGTCTGTGTTAGGCTGTAATACACATTCTTAGGCCATGTCTACACTGTTGAACATCCTTCGCCCAGTGCATCAAATTATGAAGGCAACTGTAATGTATTACAACAGAGAGTCAAATGGAATATCACCAATGGGTGAAACAGGAATGATTTTATCCCCCATGCTCTTTAGTATCTACTTTTCAATCCTGCTTTTCCATGCATTCAAAGACAGCAATGATGGCTTTTGTCTTGGAACTAGATTAAATAGAGGCTTGTTTAACCCTCACAATTTTAAAGCAAAAACCAAAGTGAAAGAAACAGTTCTGAGAGATTCCCTGTTGCAGATGATGCAGCCTTGGTTGCCCACAGTTAATCTTCTCTGAAAAATCCCATGGGCATATTTTCTGCATCATGCAAGAGCTTTGGGTTGACAATCAGTTTGAAGACTGATCAGGTAGCAAGAGATAGAAGAATCACTGCCTGAGATTACTCTTAAGAGTAAATCTCTTGACATCATCATCACCTTTTGCTACTTGGGTTCTGTCATCAGCAGGAATCTTATCCTTCTGACTGAAATTACTCAGAAAAGCAGTTAAGATTTTCAGGCTATTATAGAAACATGCAAACTATCAACTAAGGTGAAGATGCAAATCTATGAGATTCACATGCTGTCATCCCTGCTCTGTGGTTCAGAAACATGGACTATATAAGAACATCAGGCGACCAAACAGTTTCCACATGAGATACCTGCTTAAAATTATGGAAATAAAATGGGAAGACAAAATACCAAACACAAAAATGTTGGAGTAGATAGGATTGGCACACTCAAAGGATCAAGAAGAGATGGTTACTATGGCTTGGTCCTGTCTGGAGAATGGGAGGAGACGACATCCCTAAGAATATTTTGTGCAGCGAGATTCGAGATGGCTCTAGAAAGGAGGGTCACCCTTTATGGCAGTACCACAATATGTGCCAAAATTATATTAAGTCATTCAACTTCAGTGTAGATAGCTGGGAAAAGCTCTCAGAATCCTGTTCAATCTACAGGGAACATCTGGCACTGAGTGCAGCTCAGTACAAAGCAGCTTTGATCCAGAGGATACAAGCCAAGTGAGAAAGAAGAAAACACCATACTGTAATCTTGGACTCCAACTCAGAGAGCATATGGATCTGTAAAACTTGTAACAAGCTGTGTCACTCTCAAATTGGGTTTGTCAGCCATAAGCAGATTCATCAGGCACCTGACCAGACCTTTTACACCTACATCATGATCCAGTAGATCAAGGGTTGCCTATTATTAGACCTGAGGATGTGTCTTTTTCAAAAGGGGGAAGAAACATATTAAAGTTAGTGTGCTGGCTGAGTCTATGACTGTGTGTTGCACACATCCACAGAGAGCAGCCCCTAACAGGTGCAGTTCTTCCCAGAAGGGGAAGAAGCAACTCTGACTCAGGAAACAACCCGAAGAGGAAAGTCAGGGGACAGAAAGATGCTTGGTGTCTACCCACTGAGACCAAAAGGACTTGGAGTCATCAGCATCAGCATGAGACAGGACTGGAGCCTAGTTCAGTAATAAATACTTGTTCTGTTGGTGGCGTCAGTCCATGGATTCTGCTTGGCTATGTCTACACTGGCAAGTTAGTTCGAATTAAGGAGGCTTCATTCGAACTAACTAAAACCATGGCTACACTAGGTTTTAATTAGTTCAAATTAAGGGCTTCCTTAATTCAAACTAAAACATTCGAATATGCTATTCAAACGAAGGGTTAATTCAAACTAGTTAGTTCAAATTAACCGATGTAGCCATGTTAGTTTGAACTAACCAGCCCATTGAACTCAATGCAATTCGCTAATTTGAACTAAGAAAGCTTAGTTCGAACTAAATTTTTCTAGTTTGAATTAAGTTAATTCAAATAAAATTAGTTAGTTCAAATTAACTAATTCAAATTAACTTTAGCTAAAGTGTAGACATAGCCCTTGATTGGGTCACCCTATCAGGAGAGTGTGAGGTCATGAAACAAGAGCACTCAGCTAAGGAGTGGGAGAGCAGGGTTCAAGGATCAGATGAGGAGTGGGAGACTTGGGTACAAGTTATGGTGGCTACTGATATATACCTAGAACACCAGACAATCCAACACTTCCAGGAATGGTGTTGACCCACTCACTCACCCCGCCGGACAGCATGACTTTGTATGTGGGGTGAAAGCAAGGTCACACCACACAGGGAATGCTGTTTTCAAGAGTGCAGGGCTGGCCCCCTCCATCCGCCAAACCACACATGAAGTCACACCAACCGGGGTTAAGTGTCACACTGTTCAAAAGGAGGGCCTCACATCTGTAACCAAACAAAACCTCATCTGGCTTTGTTCCAGCTGCGGGGGGAAAGGGGGTGAACCAGCAAAAAAAGACACCTGTCCTATAACCAAGAGGACACAGAGCATCCCTAAAACAAACAAGGCGGCCTGCGGCACGTCTAAAGAGTAACAAATCTGGGCAGGGAGGCAGAACAGGACCAACCATTAGTAAATCAAGAACAGCTGATTATCAAGGCCCAAGGGATTCGACGTCACTTCCTGGTTACTCGCCATAGGCTTCGCGCGGGACGGGGGCGGGGCTAACGGCAGAGCTCACCGCGTCACGTGACCGTGATTCAATCTCTGCTCTGGCGCGGCAGAAGCCGGCTGAGCAAAGGTTCTAGCGCAGGATGGAGGGTGCTGCGGTGCGTGAGCCGCTACAGCCGCGGCCCGGAGTCGGCGTCGGGGTGGTAATTACAAGCCCCGCCCACCCCAACTGCGTTCTCCTAGGCAAGAGGAAAGGCGCCGTCGGGGGCGGCACCTACCAGCTTCCCGGAGGACACTTGGAATTCGGGTAGGAGGCGCGTGCTGTCGCGCACCGTCCCCTTCCACTGCTGGGCGCGCACGCCCGTCACCTGACCTGCCTCGCGCCGGGCGGCCGCGCGCCAGGTGAGCGAGACACCAGGGGGCGGGGCCGGGCCGGGCCGTGTTGTGTGTGTCAGGGGGCCTTGCACCCCTCCCGTCCCGTTGTCCTCGCGCCAGGGCGGGCGGGCGCGCGCGGCTCCTCTCACCGCCCGTGCCGTTCCCGCAGGGAGAGCCTGGCGCAGTGTGCCGAGAGGGAGGCCCTGGAGGAGGCCGCGCTACACTTGAAGAACGTGCGCTTCGCCTCGGTGGTGAACGCCGTCAGCGCTCCGGACCGGTACCACTACGTCACCATCCTGATGAAGGGGGAAGTGGACACTGCGCGCGGGCCCGAGCCCAGGAACTGCGAGCCCGAGAAAAATGAGAGTAAGAGGGACCAGGCCAACCCCGCTTTCCCGTCCACGCAGCAGGAGGGGAAGGGCCGCGGGCGCTGGGCTTGGCCGTGCAGGGAGTCCTGCTTTCAGGATTGGTGCAGGAGCAAGCTTGCTACCAAGTGTTAGCGCTACCCCGGTAGCATCCCGGGGAGACCCTTAGGAGGGATCCTTCACGCGCAGCTGGCAGAAAGAGAATCGTTGTTCCATGATAAGGGGCAGCTCTGTTCCATTTCCATTGTAAACATCAGATTCAAAGTGCAGTCACTATGTAAATGGATCCAGAAGCCATCAGCATAGTCCAAGGTATGGAGAGAGCTCATCAGCTGAAAGAAAAATAAAGTCATTTGGCATGATCCAACTCAGCAGCTTTGGTGCCACTAGAGAATGGAAATCTGCTTAAGTAGGAGCCCTGTAGTGTAGGTGAGCAGTCTGCTTCCTGTTGTGAGCCCCCTTCTTCTCCCAAGTGTCATACAAATCAGAGCTCTAGTTTTAGGGGAGCTGCATTTAAAATCAGATCCAAAGCAAGGTGACATCATCATCCCAGACCTTTCACTTTATGCTAAACTGTAAACCCTAACAGAGAACAGTGTCAACACAGCACTGCAAGGGATTGGGAAGGGGGCAGGGGGCTCTTTCAATTATGTCCCTCCTGAACCACTTTGAGTAAAGGACAAGGATACACACATCTCAGAAAATTCTGTAGATTTCTTGCGCCATTATTTCTGATTGTTTGATACATGTAGGTCCAAGATATTACAGATGTAATTTCTGCACTAGCACAGTCCTTGTAAATATATAGGGATGGTATTTCCCCCTTCCAGTTGTTTTAGATGCTGTGATGCTTTTTCCTCTCTCTTGTGCAGGTTGGGAATGGGTTAAATGGGAAGAATTTCCTCCACCAGATCAGCTGTTCTGGCCTTTGTGCTGTCTAAAGGAACAAGACTATAGTCCTTTTACAGAAGACTTTAATCATCTCAGGGGATACACAGGAAATCACCACTAGATGGCATAGAAAATTAATTGTATATTGTGTCATAAGTATTTGTTCCTACAGAGTGTCCTGTTTATATATGTAAATCACAGAGATCTCCTATGCCTTCTACCAGTATTCTGCCCCTGCCAAAGTTAGAAAGATGTTGTAGTGCTTTACCATCTTTAACAAGTTGTATATCCCAGGACTAGATGGGATTCCTTTTGGAAGTCATTTGATATTAGACACATTCTTGAAGTAAAAAGATTAAATGTGCTCTCTTATTTTACAGGATTCTGTGTATTTGCTAGAAGTATAGTGTCTTAACCTATACATTTTTATAAATATCGTACTGATATCTGTGGAACTGGTCATGTAAAATTACTCACTAAGGAAGGGTTTTCAGGGGTAGGCCTGGGAGAAACTTCTTTCATTCAGCTTCTTGTTTTTCACTTTCATCTGAAAGCTTCCAAAGGGGTAGCCGTGTTAGTCTATTGTAGAAAGACAACAGAGTCTTGTGGCACTTTTAAAGACTAACAGATTTATTAATCGCATGAGCTTTCGTGGGAGAAAATCCCACTTCGTCAGACGCTTTGAAGATAGGAAAGTTTGTAACTTTCTCCCACGAAAGCTCATGCGATTAATAAATCTGTTAGTCTTTAAAAGTGCCACAAGACTCTGTTGTCTTTCTACAATAGACTAACACGGCTACCCCTTTGGAATTAAGATTTTCAGAAAGCCTTTGACAAGGTCACTCTTCGGCAAAGTAAGTGTCACGGGATAAGAGAGAAGGTGCTCTTGAGGATCAGTAATTATAAGTAAGACAGGAAACAAACCTAGGAATAAAGGTCCATTCTTTGAATGGAGAGGGAGAAATAGTAGCTCTGTACTGGGGTCAGTACTGTTCAATATGTTCATGAGTGATCAGAAAAAAAGGTAAACACTGAGGTTGCAAAACTTTCAGATGATGCAAAACAAGACAGTTAAGTCCAAAGGAGACTGTGAATAGTTACAAGGGTGATCTCACAAAACTGGGTGATGGTAACAAAGTGGCAGATGAAATTCAGTGTTAAAAAATGCAAAGTAATGCACATTGGGAAACATGATCTCAACTATACATATAAAAGGCTGGGGTCTAAATTAACTGTTATTGCACAAGAAAAAGATCTTGGAGTCATTCTGGAGAGTTCTCTGAAAACATCCACTCAATGTGCAATGGCAGTCAAATAAGCTAGGAAAATATTGGGACTCATTGGGAAAGGAGTAGATAAGATGACAGATAATATCATCTTGCCTATTTATAAATCCATAGCATGCCTGGTTCTTGCATCCTGTGTGCAGATCTCATTACCATATCTCAAAAAAGATATATTGGTAAAGATACAGAAAAATCCTTTGCACTTGAAGGGCAGATCCCATGTGGTCAGCATGTTTGAACATGGTGATGTGAGGCCCAGCCTGGCAAACTCTGACATTTGAAAATAACATCAGTCCTACCAGAAATCATTGCATTTGCACAGTGATCATAAGACTGCGGCAATATGGGATGGCGTTCTTTCCCTTCTGGGTTCTGGGCTGCTTGGGTGCATGCTGATCACATTTCCAGGCATTTCTCTGCAGTCAAGATGACTACAAACTTAGGGTTTTTTTTCCAGTGGAAGCTGAGAATCTCCAAGGATCATATGACTCCAGGAGCTGGGAATTAAAAAAAACAAAAAAAACAGCTATACAACTTGTAGCAAAATGGTGAGTTGGCACTCTGGGACCTGCTCTGTGCTCCCCTCAAACTTGTTCCTAGCAAGCTACATGTGGGCCATTGTTCCTTGGCTTATGAAAAGATTATACGATACAGAAAGCTGGGACTAGATTCTCCAATACCATTCCGCAGATGGACCTTGCTGACACTTGGAAATCACGAGGGAGCCTTGTGGGCCAAGATGTTACCCAACGAGGCTATAGGTGAAGGTGAATGATTACAGTGGTAGTGCCATAGGCGCAGCGAGAATCGAGTCCCATTGACTGAGGTGATGTTCACGCACAGACTAGTAGATGGTGCCTGCCCTGAATGTGCCAGATAACTCAACCCAACAGACATGGGGTGGGGCAGAGGCGGGACCCACCAGCAGAGTAATAGTGTGTTGGCATCAAAGGACGTGCCGATGCCAGGCTTATTTTTGGTTCGGTTTTGGTAGGAAAGGATCCTCTAAATTGAAAGAGAAGCTCAGGGAGAAGGGGTATTTAAGAAAAGGAGAGTGAGGCTGGGGTGGGGCAGAGATAAGAGAAACTGGTGTGGAAAGAAGCTGAGGTGAAGAGATGTGAGGTTGGAGCAAACAGTAAATTGGCACCAAGCAGAGAAAATTGAGTGAAAACTGCAGACCATTCTTGGCCTGTCCCTGAAGCCATGCTCTGGCTGCTTCTGACCCAACCAACTGTCTCCTCAAGATCACACTGGAGGGAGGAGAAAGGAACAAGGCAGCACCTGGTTCCACTTCTCCCAGTGTGTTGGGGGTCTCCCCTGCCCAGTTGTGGATCTGTGGGTGTGTGGAGGACTCTTGGCCCTGGTTGGGCCCTCTCCCCCCCCCCCCCCCATTGTTTGGCTGATTGATGTGTGAAGGCATGATTATTTACAGCTCAGAGGACAAACAATTATTTAAATCAATATATCTTAAATTTAAATCAATACGTCTTACCCCACAATCATTCTTCCATGTTGATTCCCTCACAGAAAATGTCTGCCATAACAATCCTCAAGTCTATATGTGCTTAGGTCAGCATTATTTCTATAAGTTAAGATGGTTTCCAAGAATATCTGGAGCTTTCTAAACATGTAGGCATCTAAGAGTTAATAAATACAGCATAATGAATACATTCTTGAATAGGGTTATGGTGGATATAAAGCTTGATTAAATATAAATATTCTAAAGTATGGTTAATATGTAAATGAATCTAATATATACAAAGAAATAACTAAAAATATTACTATTTACTAAAAGGTGCTCATAAAAAAAATGGAAAACATCAAAAATAGTCCAGGCATGAAAAGCTATTCAAAGAGAATGCAGTTAAGAGTGCAGGTCCAGAGAGGAGAAAAGGCAGAGACTTTCAAAACTGAATAGTTTTGGCATTCCCAGGTAGCTTGCAAGAGATGTACCAGTGTGTGGCATTTAGAGCCCTTCAGTGAGAAACCTATAAAACCCAGGGACCAGCAGACATCAGAGACTGAGGGTATGTCCATACAGCAATTAGACACCCACAGCTGGCCCAGGCCCCCTGTGTTGGACTTGCAGGGCTCAGGCTCAGGGGCTATTTAATTGTGTTGTAGACATGTGGGCTACAGCTTAAACTCTGGGACTCTCCACGCCCAAAGATTCCTAGATCCTGGAATCCACTTCAAGCCTAAATATCTCCACTACAATTAACCAGCCATTTAGTCAGACCCTGGGGAGGCCTGAGTCAGCTGATGTGGGCCAGCCAGATTTTTAGTCATGGCGTAGACATGGAATACACGAGTCATATTCATACATTTCCTTTGCACTGAGCAGAACATTGGGTTAACCGCTAGTTATAGAGTGCATTCCCCTTTGCTGGGATACGCTTAAGGGTTTAAGGTCAAGATAGTAAAGCAATCTTGAATAGACTTTTTATTGGACAGAGTAATTCCACATGTGAGGACTTCTTTTAGGTAATTCAGTGAGGATCAGGTCTTCTACTGAGGTAGTTTTAAGGCAAAGTGACCATGGTGTTAGGGTGAGTGCTGTAACCATATGTTATGAATAAAGTCTGCAAAATCAGTTTCCGTGTTCTGTATTTTTTCACTAGTCATCAATATAATGATAATTTGTTATTCAGAGTGCTTACTCACTCCAGAAGAAACATTATTTGAGCAAAGCTGGCATTGTTTACTGGGAGTGGATATCTCATTTAAGTCCCTGTGTTTTACATCCAGATTTCCAGTTGTTCTGTCTCAATCTTGTTTCAAAGATTAATTTTGCTCCTATTGCATTTAATTTTTTTTTAAATGAAGTATAAAATGCATTTCAGCTTCTACCTGTGGAAAGCACAGCTAGATGCACCTCTGGTTTTATTCAGTCTAAATTGACTTTTGTTTAACTAGCAGCCCTTCCAAAGACATGTTTGCTGTTCCATAGATTCTCTTCCCTAAGCTATCAAAAATGTGAACATGGTAACAGTTTTCATTTTCTGACATTTAATGTACCATAAAAAATACACTAACCTGAACAGAAGGGGACATTAGCAGAAACTTAATCTGACACTGTTCCAAACTATATACAGTGTTTCTATAGAGATTTACTTCAGACAGCAGAAGTTCTATCTTGCAGATATACACATTCCTCACAACTGCAGGGCTAGGCGCAGTGAAGAGTAAACTGTGAAGGCAGAAAATTACTTTTGGTAGTTAAGAGTGACCAGGATGCATTTTCTGTTGGCCCTTAAAATGATTTGCACTTCACATAAGGTATTTTCTACCAAAGCGTACGGAGTGCGGAAGTATTCATTTGGAACTCTGCTGCTCTTTACTTTCACACCCCAGGGACACACACTCCAGCCCTATCTCTTGCCAATTACTCTTCATTCCCCAGGCTCACCCAGTTGGCAGTCACTAACAGCACACCCCTTTCTTGGAGGCTTATAAACAAATGACTTTAATTTACGGCTAAAGTCAGGTTTTGGTATGGATGTAACACAAGGGGCATTGATGATGGTAACATAGTATTTATGCCTGTTTTCTTTGCTTACAGTAGAATTTTAGGCCTGCTTGACAGGTGAGGTCTTTGAGATGCATGTGTAAACAAAGGGGAAAGACACCGTGTTTCTTCTGAATACAGCCAGGTGTATTTTCTTTATGATTTTGAGAAGAGGTAAGAGATGCAGTGAAAGTGTTGGGAG
>ML686154.1:1590865-1639661 GCA_007922175.1 Pelusios castaneus
CTCCCAACACTTTCACTGCATCTCTTACCTCTTCTCAAAATCATAAAGAAAATACACCTGGCTGTATTCAGAAGAAACACGGTGTCTTTCCCCTTTGTTTACACATGCATCTCAAAGACCTCACCTGTCAAGCAGGCCTAAAATTCTACTGTAAGCAAAGAAAACAGGCATAAATACTATGTTACCATCATCAATGCCCCTTGTGTTACATCCATACCAAAACCTGACTTTAGCCGTAAATTAAAGTCATTTGTTTATAAGCCTCCAAGAAAGGGGTGTGCTGTTAGTGACTGCCAACTGGGTGAGCCTGGGGAATGAAGAGTAATTGGCAAGAGATAGGGCTGGAGTGTGTGTCCCTGGGGTGTGAAAGTAAAGAGCAGCAGAGTTCCAAATGAATACTTCCGCACTCCGTACGCTTTGGTAGAAAATACCTTATGTGAAGTGCAAATCATTTTAAGGGCCAACAGAAAATGCATCCTGGTCACTCTTAACTACCAAAAGTAATTTTCTGCCTTCACAGTTTACTCTTCACTGCGCCTAGCCCTGCAGTTGTGAGGAATGTGTATATCTGCAAGATAGAACTTCTGCTGTCTGAAGTAAATCTCTATAGAAACACTGTATATAGTTTGGAACAGTGTCAGATTAAGTTTCTGCTAATGTCCCCTTCTGTTCAGGTTAGTGTATTTTTTATGGTACATTAAATGTCAGAAAATGAAAACTGTTACCATGTTCACATTTTTGATAGCTTAGGGAAGAGAATCTATGGAACAGCAAACATGTCTTTGGAAGGGCTGCTAGTTAAACAAAAGTCAATTTAGACTGAATAAAACCAGAGGTGCATCTAGCTGTGCTTTCCACAGGTAGAAGCTGAAATGCATTTTATACTTCATTTAAAAAAAAATTAAATGCAATAGGAGCAAAATTAATCTTTGAAACAAGATTGAGACAGAACAACTGGAAATCTGGATGTAAAACACAGGGACTTAAATGAGATATCCACTCCCAGTAAACAATGCCAGCTTTGCTCAAATAATGTTTCTTCTGGAGTGAGTAAGCACTCTGAATAACAAATTATCATTATATTGATGACTAGTGAAAAAATACAGAACACGGAAACTGATTTTGCAGACTTTATTCATAACATATGGTTACAGCACTCACCCTAACACCATGGTCACTTTGCCTTAAAACTACCTCAGTAGAAGACCTGATCCTCACTGAATTACCTAAAAGAAGTCCTCACATGTGGAATTACTCTGTCCAATAAAAAGTCTATTCAAGATTGCTTTACTATCTTGACCTTAAACCCTTAAGCGTATCCCAGCAAAGGGGAATGCACTCTATAACTAGCGGTTAACCCAATGTTCTGCTCAGTGCAAAGGAAATGTATGAATATGACTCGTGTATTCCATGTCTACGCCATGACTAAAAATCTGGCTGGCCCACATCAGCTGACTCAGGCCTCCCCAGGGTCTGACTAAATGGCTGGTTAATTGTAGTGGAGATATTTAGGCTTGAAGTGGATTCCAGGATCTAGGAATCTTTGGGCGTGGAGAGTCCCAGAGTTTAAGCTGTAGCCCACATGTCTACAACACAATTAAATAGCCCCTGAGCCTGAGCCCTGCAAGTCCAACACAGGGGGCCTGGGCCAGCTGTGGGTGTCTAATTGCTGTATGGACATACCCTCAGTCTCTGATGTCTGCTGGTCCCTGGGTTTTATAGGTTTCTCACTGAAGGGCTCTAAATGCCACACACTGGTACATCTCTTGCAAGCTACCTGGGAATGCCAAAACTATTCAGTTTTGAAAGTCTCTGCCTTTTCTCCTCTCTGGACCTGCACTCTTAACTGCATTCTCTTTGAATAGCTTTTCATGCCTGGACTATTTTTGATGTTTTCCATTTTTTTTATGAGCACCTTTTAGTAAATAGTAATATTTTTAGTTATTTCTTTGTATATATTAGATTCATTTACATATTAACCATACTTTAGAATATTTATATTTAATCAAGCTTTATATCCACCATAACCCTATTCAAGAATGTATTCATTATGCTGTATTTATTAACTCTTAGATGCCTACATGTTTAGAAAGCTCCAGATATTCTTGGAAACCATCTTAACTTATAGAAATAATGCTGACCTAAGCACATATAGACTTGAGGATTGTTATGGCAGACATTTTCTGTGAGGGAATCAACATGGAAGAATGATTGTGGGGTAAGACGTATTGATTTAAATTTAAGATATATTGATTTAAATAATTGTTTGTCCTCTGAGCTGTAAATAATCATGCCTTCACACATCAATCAGCCAAACAATGGGGGGGGGGGGGGGAGAGGGCCCAACCAGGGCCAAGAGTCCTCCACACACCCACAGATCCACAACTGGGCAGGGGAGACCCCCAACACACTGGGAGAAGTGGAACCAGGTGCTGCCTTGTTCCTTTCTCCTCCCTCCAGTGTGATCTTGAGGAGACAGTTGGTTGGGTCAGAAGCAGCCAGAGCATGGCTTCAGGGACAGGCCAAGAATGGTCTGCAGTTTTCACTCAATTTTCTCTGCTTGGTGCCAATTTACTGTTTGCTCCAACCTCACATCTCTTCACCTCAGCTTCTTTCCACACCAGTTTCTCTTATCTCTGCCCCACCCCAGCCTCACTCTCCTTTTCTTAAATACCCCTTCTCCCTGAGCTTCTCTTTCAATTTAGAGGATCCTTTCCTACCAAAACCGAACCAAAAATAAGCCTGGCATCGGCACGTCCTTTGATGCCAACACACTATTACTCTGCTGGTGGGTCCCGCCTCTGCCCCACCCCATGTCTGTTGGGTTGAGTTATCTGGCACATTCAGGGCAGGCACCATCTACTAGTCTGTGCGTGAACATCACCTCAGTCAATGGGACTCGATTCTCGCTGCGCCTATGGCACTACCACTGTAATCATTCACCTTCACCTATAGCCTCGTTGGGTAACATCTTGGCCCACAAGGCTCCCTCGTGATTTCCAAGTGTCAGCAAGGTCCATCTGCGGAATGGTATTGGAGAATCTAGTCCCAGCTTTCTGTATCGTATAATCTTTTCATAAGCCAAGGAACAATGGCCCACATGTAGCTTGCTAGGAACAAGTTTGAGGGGAGCACAGAGCAGGTCCCAGAGTGCCAACTCACCATTTTGCTACAAGTTGTATAGCTGTTTTTTTTGTTTTTTTTAATTCCCAGCTCCTGGAGTCATATGATCCTTGGAGATTCTCAGCTTCCACTGGAAAAAAAACCCTAAGTTTGTAGTCATCTTGACTGCAGAGAAATGCCTGGAAATGTGATCAGCATGCACCCAAGCAGCCCAGAACCCAGAAGGGAAAGAACGCCATCCCATATTGCCGCAGTCTTATGATCACTGTGCAAATGCAATGATTTCTGGTAGGACTGATGTTATTTTCAAATGTCAGAGTTTGCCAGGCTGGGCCTCACATCACCATGTTCAAACATGCTGACCACATGGGATCTGCCCTTCAAGTGCAAAGGATTTTTCTGTATCTTTACCAATATATCTTTTTTGAGATATGGTAATGAGATCTGCACACAGGATGCAAGAACCAGGCATGCTATGGATTTATAAATAGGCAAGATGATATTATCTGTCATCTTATCTACTCCTTTCCCAATGAGTCCCAATATTTTCCTAGCTTATTTGACTGCCATTGCACATTGAGTGGATGTTTTCAGAGAACTCTCCAGAATGACTCCAAGATCTTTTTCTTGTGCAATAACAGTTAATTTAGACCCCAGCCTTTTATATGTATAGTTGAGATCATGTTTCCCAATGTGCATTACTTTGCATTTTTTAACACTGAATTTCATCTGCCACTTTGTTACCATCACCCAGTTTTGTGAGATCACCCTTGTAACTATTCACAGTCTCCTTTGGACTTAACTGTCTTGTTTTGCATCATCTGAAAGTTTTGCAACCTCAGTGTTTACCTTTTTTTCTGATCACTCATGAACATATTGAACAGTACTGACCCCAGTACAGAGCTACTATTTCTCCCTCTCCATTCAAAGAATGGACCTTTATTCCTAGGTTTGTTTCCTGTCTTACTTATAATTACTGATCCTCAAGAGCACCTTCTCTCTTATCCCGTGACACTTACTTTGCCGAAGAGTGACCTTGTCAAAGGCTTTCTGAAAATCTTAATTCCAAAGGGGTAGCCGTGTTAGTCTATTGTAGAAAGACAACAGAGTCTTGTGGCACTTTTAAAGACTAACAGATTTATTAATCGCATGAGCTTTCGTGGGAGAAAATCCCACTTCAAGCTCATGCGATTAATAAATCTGTTAGTCTTTAAAAGTGCCACAAGACTCTGTTGTCTATCTGAAAGCTTGTTTGCTGCCATCCTGCAGTCATAGTTGCGATCACAACTTAAACCTTAAATGTAACCTCACATCAACCTATAGCATTTTATTTGATGCCGCCACCACCATCCACATGGAAAGTTGTTTGGGGTTTTTTTTGTGGTCATGCTGTGTGCGCTTTGTACTAGCTGCAGTAGCATGCTCAATGCTGAAAAGGAAAGCAGGAATATAATGGATGGGGAAAAGGTATCCTAGCTTGCAGGAGTGGGTGAAAGTTCTAAGATCCTAGTTGGTGGAAAGCTATTTTGGTATGAAACCTGAGTTGTTTGTAAGAGTTTGCTGTGCTATAAAATGTTAACATAAAAAATACCTGATATCTTGCCCCACTCCCTTTCATGCCCATGCATGATTTCTGTTCTCACATGTGAAGCTGTGTACGTAAAAAGGAAAATAGATTCCCATTTAACACACTGTTAATTGTAAAGTATTACTGGTGTTAAATAGAGCCCTGCATGGATACAAAAATGTGGATCTGGATCCGATCTGGCAATCTGCATGCTATGTTTTGTGTGTATTCGTAACCGCATCTGCAACTGAGCTTGGGCTCACAGTCGGCATATAAGCCTTTGATGGGGTCCTGCCTACTTCTTCCTTTTCTTGTTTGTGGTTTGTGTGCTGTGCTGTCAATTAGATTTCCTTGGCCACCAGTGAAATATCTGATTGACAGCATGGCATGCAAACTGCAAACAAGAAGAGGAAAAAGTGGGAAGGACCCATGTGGGGAATGAGCGCATCAAAGGCTAAAATGCTGACTGTGAGCCCAAGCTCGGTTACAGATACACATAAAGGCCAGCATGCTGGCTGACTGACAGTGCGTGGTGGCTCTCCAAGCCCTAGCCTACTCTAACTAAGACTCTGATTAGCTGGCAGACTACAATCAGAGCTGATCTGGGATTGGTGGGAGTGCTTCCTTGTTCCCCTGTGTGCTGCTGATCTAGATGATAGCATAAGAACATAAGAACATAAGAAAGGCCGTACTGGGTCAGACCAGAGGTCCATCTAGCCCAGTATCTGTCTACCGACAGTGGCCAGTGCCCAGGTGCCCCAGAGGGAGTGAACCTAACAGGCAATGATCAAGTGATCACTCTCCTGCCATCCGTCTCCATCCTCTGATAAACAGAGGCTAGGGACACCATTCTTAACCCCTTTCTGGCTAATAGCCATTTATGGACTTAGCCACCATGAACTTATCCAGTTCCCTTTTAAATATTGTTATAGTCCCAGCCTTCACAACCTCCTCAGGTAAGGAATTCCACAAGTTGACTGTGCGTTGTGTGAAGAAGAACTTCCTTTTATTTGTTTTGAACCTGCTACCTATCAGTTTCATTTGGTGACCCCTGGTTCTTGTATTATGGGAGTATATAGCAGCAGCTGCAGAGATCAGTTGCACCCTGGGAAGATAAAAAATAGAATCTGCGGATGCGGATACCCACGGATCTGAAGCGGATACTTGCTGATCTGCAGAACTCTAGTGTAAAACACTCCTTTAAAATATTTCACACTTGGCATCAAAATAAAATAAGCTACTCATAGTGCGCACATGACTTTGAGTCTTAATTATGGTTCTAAGAGAAAAAGTTTCTTCAGAAAAATCCAAGCAAAGTGCACTTAGTTTTTATTGTGAATTACACTGTTCTGTATTTTAGCTCTTTGAAGTGCTAGAATGCTGTAACAGACTAAGATAAAACTTCTAAATATTGTTCACAAACATGACCATTCCTGGATACAGATAGACTGTTAATATTTCACTCTTTGGATAAGGAGTATGGTCACCTTTAAACTACACAAAAAGCAATGGCATTTATGATTACACAATGTTTTCATAACTCCTAATAACAAAATGGCTTGACACTGCAAAATTAAATGAATTGGCAGCAGGTAACATTACAAAGGCAAAGATATCATATACAGTGACTTAAACATTTCCATTATATTTTACCCAAAAATCAGAATTCAGATTGAGCAAAATCCTGGTCCCGTTGAAGTGAGTGGGAGTTTTGGCATTGACAATAAGCAGACTGAGATTTTTAAGAATTAATTGACTTAAAAAGATACAGTGGCTAAAGCTTCATAGAACTAGCTCAGTTTTTCCTCTTCAAGCATTGCCTTTAAAAGTGTATGCAAAAAATACAGTAAAAAAGAGTGGTGGGGTAAGGGTGATGTTGCTCTACTGCTGCTATAGACAGTATGTAGAGGAAGAATGACAAATGAATTGAATGATTTTCAGATAAAGCTAAATTTTAAAATGAGCAGTATTAAAAGTAGGCAAGTCACTTGCCTACTTTATGTGCAGAGTCAGCTCAATTTATATAGACGACTGAGGTGGATTGCCGTACATGTCTGTAAGCAGCCAAGTGCTAGGAGTATGGAATAGAAGGGGGCTGCACCAGGGAGCTATTTGCATAAGGGAAGCACTTGGAGCATTTTGACAATGGAAACCCATAACTGTAACATGTAAACATCTGTGACACACTGCTGCTGAACACCTGCAGCTGCAGGGGAACATGTCTTGTGCACACATGAATAAACAGTGATTACATGTTTGAGAGTCTCTCTTATCAGACAACAGATGGTGGTCAAGGAAAAGTAAGCATGCAGAAGGGAGTGTGTGTGGGGCATTGGCAGGTATTACAGATGGGTATATATCCAGCTCTCATTCCTGTAGCTGTGTGAACAGATGGATGTTACATCATAGCAGGCAGGTCTGTGGCCTTCATAAGAATACTTAGTGGGAGTGTCTGGAGAGCCCAGGTGACAGGGTGCTGTGGCTGCAGTGGGGAAGAGGAGGTACAAGCCTGCACCATCTGGGTTTGGAATGCTACCATTGTCTTTAGGAGCTCCATCTGTTCTTCCATGAGAGGGGGGCAACCAATCTTAGTGGCCCTGATTCCTCTGGAAATTCATTTTACTTCTATCTGTATTCCCTCTGTTTCTTGGCCATTGTTTCCCTCCAAGTCCTTTTTTTTTTCTCTTCTGCATGCCTCAGGGGACTGGAGGAGCTCTTGAAACAAGTCCTCTTTGCTTGTGAGGCCACTTTATCTGCCCGCATGCTAACTCTGCCCACATATCTACACTAATGACACCATCATAGGACCTAATCAAACCAGCTACTCCATCAAGGGTTCATTCACTTGATCACCCACCTATGTGATATATGCCAACAGTGCCCTCGGCCTTATACATTGGACAAACTGGCTTGTCTCTGCGCAAAAGAATAAATGGATGCAAACCTGACATAACCGCAACATTCAAAAACTAATAGATCACTTCAGTCTCCCTGGCCACTCTAGGTAGGACTTCTGTGACTATCCTTAAACAGGTTTATCCTAGGGCAGGAGTCGGCAACCCCCAGCACATGTGCTAAAGCTTGCATGCCTGCCTAGTCATGGTGGCACACAGGGCTCCTGGCCCTGGGCACTGTAGCTGCTCCCCTCTGTCTCTGTCTCTAATGAGGCCGGGGGCTGCAAGAGCCGCACTCGTACCATGGCTCCTGTCACCTGCTAGCCTTGCTCCCCAAAGTGGAGCCAGCAGGGAAAAGGAGCTGCTGCTTGCTGTGGCTCCTGCCCTCCCCCCAACCGGGCTATGCTGAAGGGACAGCAAAGGTTGCTGACCCGTTCTAGATCAAGCTTCAAAGACACTTGAGTTAGATTTCATATGCAAATTTGATACCATCAACTCGGGTTTGAATCGGGATATTTCTTGGCTTTTTCATTGTAAACAGTGATTGTCACCTCTCTCACCCTCCCTAGCTGTTGTTCCCTCAGTTTGAATTAATACAACTTATTTGATTTGCTGAAGTAATCTTACCTGATACTAGGAGTCCTGTGGCACTTTAAGACTAACAAATTTATTTATCGCACAAGCTTTCGTGGGAGAAAATCCCACTTTGTCATTTTCTCCCACGAAAGCTCATGCAATAAATAAATTAGTCTTTAAAACTGCCACAGGACTTCGTTTGTTTTGCTGACCTAGACTAACACGGCTACCCGTTTGGAACTTGTCCGGATACTGTGATTACACTTACTTCACTGCATTTATCCCTCCTCACTATACTTTTTTTTCCATTTTCAAGCATCTGCTGAAGTGGGATCTATCCTATGAAAGCCTGTGATAAATTTATTTTAGCCTTTGTAAGTGAGACAAGACCCCTTGTTTATCTTTGACATGAGCAATACATTTGTGTTAAAATCATTGAAACAGTTAATGTTTAAAGATTTTTTCAATATATAGCTACGTAACTGTTCTAGGGTTGTCACATTTAGTTCCATGGTGGAAAGGGGAGAGTAGCTTTCAATTTATAACCAACTTGACCGATTTTTGGT
The DNA here is from genome assembly GCA_007922175.1 of Pelusios castaneus. Taxonomy (NCBI): domain Eukaryota; kingdom Metazoa; phylum Chordata; order Testudines; family Pelomedusidae; genus Pelusios; species Pelusios castaneus. Next base: position 1,599,592 of record ML686154.1, read on the forward strand.
GACATTGTATTGTCAAGTCTTGGAGCTACAACAGCAATGATTCCCCTACAACCACCACAACCTGTAGAGATGACACTATTGAAATGATGATCATTAAGTTTTTATTAATCAAATGACACCTCCCTTAAAATTCTCTCAATAATTTGCTCACAGGTTGAGATTTTACTACACTATGCTCCCAGACTACATTCTTTGTTCTAATTATTTCTTAGATGTACCGTTTTCAGTCATGTATTCTAATCTTTAGAGTAGCCAACAAATCAGAAAAGGAAATTCTAATTGGGGAGAGTGGGGGTGTGTGACAATTTGTGTTCAGAGCCACCTTTGTCAGCAGCAAACATTTTACAAGGTATTTCAGCTGGTCTGTCTTAAACTAGTAGCCCACACAGAAACATTCCCCTCAAACAGCTCTATTTTCCTAGTCTTGTATTACCCAAATTAGTCAGATTATCTCAAACACAATACATGTGATAATTGTCCCTGCATGACTAAGGGAAGTGTTTGCTAACTGGATAATTGATTACCTGCTTAGGTTCCCTAGTGTCTGTTGTAAAACAGAATTAGGGAAGAGGAAAGAACAAAAAATATGCTTAGATCATTGTCAAAATTATGTTATAGTACATAGCAAGTAGTTTAAGTCACTCAAGTAGGGTCTGGGAGTATCAGTTTTAAGCCTGAAAATGCTTTGAGATACCTAACTGTTGGGAAGGAGTGACTGAGCAAGGCAAAAGGGGCCTATGTATTTTCTAACATATGCAGAATAAAAAAGCTGGAGCAGACTTAGGCCATGTACACACGATCACTTTATTGCGCATTAAGAGTCATTACCATGCGATAACAGCAACAGTGTACACACGTGCAATAGGGCTCTTGCGCGTCAACAGCCCAGTTGTAGCACAATACAAAAACCACCTCGACAAGGGTGGTAGCAGTTAACGCGGAACAGTTGTTGCGCCTTTCCACTCGTGTGTACGCTTACCGCGCAATGATTGGCCTCTGGAAGTGTCCCAGCATTCCAAAGTCATCCTCTCTGGTCTTCCCCCCACCTGCTCTGTGGCCGTGACGAAACAGTCCCCGCCCTGTTTTGATTCCCGGGATTTTCAAATTTCTCCTGTTTCACTTCCTGTTCTCTTCCTCGTGGAGTAGAGTGCAGCTCCGATCATCAGTAGCAATGGCGGCCCATCATGGAAGACACGCACCCATTTGGAACACGGCACTGGTGCTGGACCTGATCAGCATCTGGGGAGAGTCTGCTGTGCAGGCGCAGCTACGCGGCAGCAGGCGAAATTTTGATACATATGGCATAATTTCTCGGGCCATGTCCGAGAGAGGTCATGAGAGAGAGACTGTGCAGTGCAGATCAAAGGTGAAGGAGCTAAGAATAACCTATCACCGAGCGAAGGAGGCAAACCGCCGTTCGGGATCAGTGCCTGCTACATGCAGGTACTACAAGGAGATCGAAGCCATCCTCAGTGGGGACCCCACAACCACTGCAAAGAGTCCCATGGACACATCGGCCCCCACTCATCCAGTGAATGCCAGAGCCGAGCAGGATGAGAACGTGATCGATGAGGAGGAGGAGATGGAGGATGACCTGGAGGAGAGCGCAACAGCGTGTAGCCAAGAGCTTTTCTGCACGCACGCTGAGACATCCACCCAAGACATGAATTGCAGCGTGTCCTCTGAGGTGGCAGAGAGTGATTCCGGTAAGTTTCTCTTTCGTGCAGTTATGGCTTTTGCTAAAATATCATTGTCCGGGACGGGGGTGCTTGCTGTCTCAATCCCCGCTGTGCACGTTCTTTACTATGCATTCATTAGAAGTGCATCGATACAAGCAGTGATTGTCAAAAAATCATCTGTATTTAGGTCGCTAAAGGTTTCCTCGACATACCGCCAGAGCCTACTACTCAGGTTAGATGGGAGAGCGTTTGTGTCTATGCTCCCGTATAAGAATACTCGGCCTCGCCAGCTGCAAAGCACAACACTGGGACCCATGGCAGCACACAAGGCAGCAGCATACGGTCCTGGCTGGCATCTGGTGGCATGTAGGATATGTATTCTAGCTGGCAGGGGCACTCTGAGGAGAGAGATATCAGGTTCCATCAGTGTGCCCTGTGCAGAATGTTAGCCCCTAGTAAGTTTTCTATTAGGACGTATCTTGTCCGCTTCAGCGAAGCATAGGATGTTGACTGCCTTGTACCTTCCAGTGGAATGTGCTACTGGAAGGTTACATTGGTTATCTAAGCTATGTGTTAATAATAGCTTTATTATTCTTTTTTTTATTAGATTCGACCTTCACAAGGCCAGTGTCTACCCCAGCTGACCGCTTGAGAAACATTCGGCGGCGTGCTAGAAGAAACAGGGAGGATATGTTTCAGGAGCTGATGAAAACAACAGAGGCATCCGCGAGGGAGAATCGAGCTTGGAGAGAGGAATCCCAACAGAGGAGGCAGAAACACAGGGTCGAACTGATAAGCGTCATGAAGGAGCAAACAGAACTGCTCAAGAGCATGATTGCTCTGCAGACCCAGGCGATTAATGTACGGGCTCCACTCCAGAGAGTTCAGCCGTTTCTGCCTCCCACACCCCATAGTCCTTCAAAGCATGTATTTGAAGGCCACCCGTCCCCCTGGTATACTGCAACATCCAGTCCCTCGCAGAGCTACTTTTTAGAGACCCGCAGCTACACCCACCTGTAATCCCTCCAAAACCCCCCAACCACCACCACCCTTTTATCTTTTAATAAAAACAGTAACAGAAAATTTGAAGAGTGGCTTTATTTGTACACAGTGAAAATCTCATAAGGTGCACTTGATGTGTCCTTGAAGTGAACTACGGGAGGGCATCATTGAAATGCTCCCTGAGTGCCTCCCTTATGCGAGCAGCTCCTTGTTGGGCCCCCCTAATACTCCCAGTGGCTGGCTGTTCATATGCTTCCTCAAGGCGCTGTGCCTCCATAGCCCACCCTGGGGAAAACTTTTCTCCCCTACTTTCACAAATGTTATGAAGGACACAGGACGCCGCAATCACAGCAGGGATGTTGTCCTCGTCCAAGTCCAGCCTCCCATACAAACAGTGCCAGCACCCTTTTAAGCGGCCGAAGACACACTCCACAGTCATTCCGCAGCGGCTCAATCGGTAATTGAACCGCTCCTTGCTGCGATCCAGGTTCCTGGTGTATGGCTTCATGAGCCATGGCATCAGTGGGTATGCTGGGTCTCCAAGGATGACTATGGGCATCTCCACATCCCCCACAGTAACTTTTTGATCAGGGAAGAAGGTACCCCCTTGCAGCTTCTAGTACAGTCCAGTGTTTCTGAAAATGCGGGCATCATGCACCTTTCCCAACCATCCAGCATTGATGTCCATAAAACGCCCCTTGTAATCCACGAGTACTTGCAGCACCATGGAGAAGTAGCCCTTCCTGTTGATGTACTCGGTCGTGAGATGGTCTGGAGCCAAAATCGGGATGTGAGCGCCGTCTATGGCTCCCCCGCAGTTAGGGAATCCCATGGCAGCAAAGCCCTCCACAATCTCACGAACATTGCCCAACATCACCGTCCTCCGTAGCAGAACGCGATTGATGCCTCGGCGCACTTGTGAGAGGGCTAATCTGACGGTGGACCTCCCGACTCCAAACTGGTTTGCAACCAACTGGTAGCAGTCAGGAGTCGCCATCTTCCAGACAGCAATCGCAACACGCTTCTCCACGGTTAGGGCTGACCTCATGTTGGTGTCTTTATGTCGCAGGGCAGGGGCCACCTCTGAACACAGTTCCAAAAAGGTTGCTTTCCGCATTCGAAAGTTCTGTACCACTGCTCGTCATCCCACAGCTGCATAACAATACGATCCCACCACTCTGTGCTCGTCTCTCGCGACCAGAAACGGTGTTTCACCGTGTGCAGATGATCGGTGAAGGAGCTGAGCAATGCGGTGCTGTTGCTCTGCAGGGCATCGATCAGCCCCTGCTCCTCGGCGTCCTCGTCTGATTCGGAGCTCATTGTGTACTAAGCAACCAGCCGAGATGTATTCAGAATGCTGAAGGCGACAGTGGAGATTAGAGCAGGATCCATGCTGTCGCAGTTGTGATTGTTTGCAAGTAGTGCGTCACTGCACTGTTGAAAATAGGCGCAAGTTGCTATTGGCAATGAGGAAGACGCAAGAGGACCACAGTGCACCACGGGAAAATGAGAGTTTACCCCTGGCGCTTTGCATTCCTTTCCTTCATCCCAGGATTCCAAGCGCCAATTGAGGGAAAATTGAACTGCGGGATAGGTGCCCAGAATTCATTGCGCTACACTGCGATATTGCAAAGTATTCTGTTGCGTTGCAAGGAGCGACGTGTACGCGCTCTCCCGCAATAAAGGTCACGTGTTTTTTATAGCGCGATTGCCATGTTGCACTTTAATCTGATCGTGTGTATATAGCCTCAGTCAAAACTTTAGAAAGCCACGAGCAAGGATGAATGGAAGCTGCTAAAATTACTCATTCTCTTAAAACTACGTAGGTGTGGTTCCTGCTGTGGAGACATGTGGAGTAAAGTTAGTCCTCAAATAAAATTTATCAAAGATTAAATTCTGCTTGTTGAAGTGCAAAAGTACATCAAAATCGAGTTTATTTATAACACATTTTCTATATATTACAATAATTACAAAAACATACAGCTTTTTGTCACATCACATTTTTGTTCTAATACCACACATGATGAGCAAACAAGCTGATTTCTGGCAGTAGGTAACAAAGCAGCCAACTTTTAAAATCTATACAGCTGTACACATTTTTTTGCCATAGGAGAAAAGCTATTATCAAAAGAGTGTAGTTATTAAACATCCAAGGGGATTCCCCTTAGTTTCTTTTCCAGAAACTTTTGTCTAATACATAGTAAAAAAAAATATATATACATAATTTACAGAGAACATAATCATTGGAAAGCTGGCAAAACTTCCTCAAACAAAAAGTTACCAGCCATTTCTGCTTCTTTTAATTGAGCACTTAGTGGATAAAATCTAACCAACAAAGAGTTCACAATTTTAAAATCACCATCTTAGATCTAAGCAGGCTATATCTTCTCATTGCACAGTGAAGCCAATATATCAGGCTTGTATTGCAGCTTTTGATGAACAGTGGCCAACCAGCCTTCAACAGAGGAAATAAAAGTCTATTTGGTCGGGCTGTTGTCCTTTCCAGTACCTAATCTGAGTCACTACTGCTGCTTGAGGAGTCTGTTGACATAACTTCTACATCATCTTCATTTTCTTTATTGTGTCCAGGAGGTTCCAACATAAAGTCATTGCTATGATTAGGAGGTAGCATATTCATTGAAATATCACTTGACTGCCAAGGATACTGAGGGGCAAGCACATCTGAAAAATAAATATGACAATGCTTAATTGCATAATCATTAACTGAATATCAGCCTTTTTAATGGAGAAGCCCATTCATTCTGCAAATAGGCACAGCTCCATATACAGTTAAAAACACTTTCAAAAGCTTCATGTTCCATTCCAAATATTCTCCCAATGCTCATTCCTAAATTTTTAAACAAGTTAGCTGAAACAGTTCACATGGCAGCAGAAAAGTCTCTTGTAAAGGAGCCATTCTAACATTGCACAGGCCTGTTCCATCAGAGGTACTTCTTGATTGAGAGAATAGAGTCCTCCCTGCTCTGCTATGATCACACACATTTAAAAATATCAAAATAATGTTTGTACAGTGCTTTATGTCCTGTTTAAATATTAACTAACCCTCACAAGGCCACTAAGACATGACAATGTTATAGTGATGATGTTTGGATTAGGGGTGACCATTTATTTTAATATTTAATTACCTATATGACAAAATTGCAATAAATATCTTACAAAATATGCTATATCAAGTACCACTGAACAGTTATAATTTGCTAAGTATAGTAATATTGTTTGTGTATGTATCATCTTTGTATTGTAAGTTAGGGATATGTGGGATATATCTGTATCCAAAAATTTACGCTGTGCTACTAGAGGTATGTCTACACTGACAGCGACAAATTTGTCAGATCGATTTTTCAGGACTGACTGAGCATTCAGTAAAGAAATGCTCAATGGACCTGGAAATCAACTTAATAAAACCACCACTCAAGTGGCATAGGGCTGTGTCGATAAGAATACATTTCCCATCAGATCAGTGCAGTGAAGCACACTAAAGTGGAATTATGAAATCAAGGGGAGGTTATGCAAGCTACTCTGTGTAGCTTGTGTAACTCCTGTTAACTGCTGCCCAACTTTGCCGACGGTGTAGACCGGTGCTACCAGTGTAGCACTGATGATTCACTGAAGGCCGACACCTATACAATGACCCCAAGGAGAGGAGCCAGGGCTGTGCCTATGAGTCATCAGGACATGTAGGGACATGCCTCTGGCCATGGGAACTGCAAATGTTTTCCCTGCCCACATGCTGTGAGCTCGTATTTGAAACGAGCCACATGACAGACCAGAAACTATAAAACGTAGCTGCACCATCTCCATCTTGTCTTCATTCGTGCTTGCTACATCTGGATAAACTCATCTACAACTGAAGCTGTGAAACAAAGGACTAGACCTATCCAGGTACTAGTTGTATACACCAGACAAACCGGACAAACCTGCAAACTCTACAATTCTACTGAGAATGATATATATGGACTTGGAAGTCATTTGTATGTATCTGATTGCTTTAATCATGTAACATCTCTCTTTTAATTCATTTCTTTCCTTTACAATAAACCTTTAGAGTTTAGCTACTAAAACACTGGCTGGCAGCATGGTATTTTGGATAAATTCCAAATTTATATTAATCTGGTAATGTGGCTAACCCTTTGGGAATCAGGAGAACAATTTTGGGAAAGGGAATAGAGTTTTAAATAAGTTATTTCTTTACTGTACCCAGTGGCTGACTGGAAGACAGAAACTGAAATGCAATAAAGGGGGCTGTGTATTTCTTGTTATAGCATCTTGATAACCAACCCGTGTGGGAAATCAGGAACACTGTTTGTGACTGGTTGGGGAATCTATCTTCAGTGTTATCCACCAGTTCAGGGAGAATCTGCTCTCCTTTTGCAACCTGCCATGACCTTGGCATTTTTAGGTGGGCTATTCTAGACATGGATGGCTCACAGTTATCACCCGCATTTCACCTTTCAGGAAACGTGCAAAGTGACTTGCCCAAGACAACACAGCCAAGATTAGAACTGAATTTTTGGTTTCCAGTCTAATATTTATACAAATATAGTTTTTCTAGAACATCTACAGGAAGATTTCTGCTTTTAAATATACCCCACCATAGCAAACTTAACTCTTTAAAATAATCATTTCATAACTACAAATGGTTAGACAAGAACTGTAAGGTTTTTTTAAAAATAAAATAAAGAAATTTTGCTCTCCTTTATTGTAAAGGAAAGGGTAAAACCTGCCATCACCCAGCATAACTAATCCACTAACTAACTAATCCACTCCATTCTTAGTTTGCAAGTATTGTCACACCAGAATATAGTTAGCAGCCATGACTGAACCCAAGAAAGATCACTGTTACTGGCCATTTCAATGATTAAGTATTGAGGAATTAATCCTTAATTCATATACTCAAAACATCACAGTATTTAAATTGGTTTTGTCAGTAAGAGTTTTTCTTAAATGATCATAAATTCTAAATCTGGAACTTCTAAACACATTTGTCACTCCACTGATACAAACTACAAATTAAAGAAAATAGTCTTCCAGCTTAATACATATATAAACTTCCCTTTCATGATTCAAGACAACAGACTTGTTTTCATTGCTAAGAAAGTAGTAATTTTCCCTGAAAGTTTTCCATCTTTCTGTATGTAATTTTAAAACAATCAGCTTATTAGAAATTACATAGAAATGGATTGGAAGCTGAAAGCCTACATGTTCCTCCTTTCATGACAATTTTTTTCCACTGGTTTGCCAATATGATCGAGTTGTCTCAATTTGATTCAGCAGTGGGACAAATAAAACAGAATACATTTTTTCTTGATCTTTTATATCACCACACCAGCATTTCAAACTGCCTACTTTATTTAATAATCTCTTACTGCCAGGGAACAATGTCAGCCAGAGTTTTTAGCTGTTTTAGTTCTGACTTGGTAACCCAGGCACACACTTTTGTGGTGAATTAAATTCATAATTGCTATGGCATTTCTTATATTCACTGCATAAACATCTCTTCCATTACCTGGCAATCTGCCTGCTGCAAGAGCATCCCCTGGCAAGTGTCCATTAACTCCATTAGTGGACGGATTGCTCATCTGACCCAAAAGGCCACTCCTCATCTCCAAATCTGTAGGATATGGCCTGCGTGGGTCCCCTTAAAAACAAATTGTTTTTATATGATTAAAATAAAGCTAACATCTGCAAGATAACTATCAGCTATACAATGCTAGTCTTCCTTTTTTAACGTAAAACAGTGTTGAACGTTCACATCAGTAATGGGAAGCACACCTATTCTGTAAGCAATTAAATCAAATATAGTCTCCATTTAGATTCCTTGTTTATTCAAACTGGGCAGAAAGAAGTGCACAAGAAACTCACTTTAAAGACATATTTCTGTTCTCTCTGCTATTATTAGCAAGACTTTATTTCAATTCTTGGCCTTGCTCTTTAGTGGAGTACACATTCTGATCTGTTGCAAGGGGATGGGTTTCAGATGCTAGGACCCATCACTGAATACTCCTTGCTTAGGGCTCCCAATAATTTCTGTAGAGTTTCCAGATCCCTGATGAATACAATGGTCTCAGAGGAATACTTGAAGGGGTGCTCCAAAGAGGAGGGAGCTAGGCTGTTCTCGATGGTAACAGAGGACAGAACAAGGAGCAATGGTTTCAAATTACAGCTAGGGAGGTCAAGGTTGGATATTAGGAAAACTCTCACTAGGAGGGTGGTGAAGCATTGGAAAGGGTTACATAGGGAGGTGGTAGAATCTCCATCTTTGGAGATATTTAAGGCCCCGTTAGACAAAACCCTGGCTGGGGTGATTTAGTGGGAGTGGTCCTGCTTTTTAGCAGGTGGTTGGATTAGATGACCTCGTGAGGTCCCTTCCATCCCTATTACTCTATGATTCTATGAATGTGAATGGATAGACAGTCCTTTGACTGACCTGGTGTGCCCCATTAACAGCTTTACTTAGGATCAAGACCTTGATCTGCAACCTGTAGAAAACAGGGATCTAATGGAGAACATACAGTAACAACTTATTAACAGAGTCCAGGAGCTGTGAATTCTGTAGCTATCTAAAGCCACTTTTAAAATTCAGAAATGACATGCTAATATTTTCACAGGTCTTGACTCGAAGGTATACAAGAAGGGGAAAAAATAGGATAAAAGTGTAACTTTCTCAGGCAAGAAAACCCAAAACATTTTTAATATTGTAAAGCTCTAGAAAATCCAAGCAAATATTTGTGTCATGAAAAACTTAGTAAGGGGTGGTTAATCATTGCTCCTAATGAAAGGACATTTCATGTCATACCATCAATGACAAACTCATACAGCTTATCTGTAAAGATTAAATTTACCTGGTACCCATGTCAGAGGAGCACAAACAGCATTGCTGGCACTAATCCTGTGGGCATATTTAATTATTTCTTCAGATGAAACAGCACCTGTGAAAGTAGAAAAGAAATTAACAAGGGATATGCACCCTGATTAGCATACTCTCAAGAGGCTGCCTGATTTGACAGGCAACAGTTGATATTCCAAAGAGAGATGCAACATGTAACCTTTTAATAGAACCTCAATGGTATCCCCAGTATGCAGTCATTGCCCAGAGAATAGTGTCAGTTCAGGGCAAAAGCACCTGTATTTTCCCAGCAAGGACAACCCATTCCAAGCTTCAGGCTCCTCTAGCCATCACCCCTTGAGTGGAGGCACTTGTCTTTCTCTCTCTTCTGACCAGAGTATCTCTAAGATGAACAGTACCCAGCCTTTACTGTGTTATTCCCAGCAGAGGCAGGTTGCGTAAACATGTCTGCTTGCTTTCTTTTCAGAGACTAAGAGTAATTGCCCTCTATTTTAAGGTACCCCACAGTTCTTCCTATGCAAGCCACTTTTATTCTTGTTAAAAGTACTACAGAGAAAACATTAACAACAATAACAATGAGAGTCCTCTTGGTTTGTTTGTTAGTCTTTAAGGTGCCATAGGGCTCTCACTGTTTTTGCTGTAACCCGGTTACCCCTCTGGAAATTAACAACAATAAAAGAACCTACACACATGCTAATATGCTTATGAGAGATCACCTCAACACTAACAAGGGTTCTCTCAGAAACAGTCCTTCAGTACCCAACCCAAGAAGTTTCCTTATGGTTTCAAGTTCATCATAGCTTCAGCACAGTCATATGGGGCCCTCAGCAGGCCAAGTCTTTCCAATCTTTCTCGAAGGATTGGGGCCCTCTGTGGACCAGAGGTCCTGTCCATCTGCTGGATCAGGAAGGTGGCTTTAAACCTGTTTTAAAACAGGCTATTTATCCAAAAATCCTTTCTTTAACTGTTGGTCCCTGGAGATGCCAGTCTGACCTACTATATGGCCATCTCTCCGGGGGTGGCTTCACAGGGCTGTAACCAGAAGAACTGCATTAGCATCTCCCACTTTCTCCTTGAGGAGTTAACACAATTCCACAATAACACATCCATAGTTGCATTTTTAATACAATAACCCCAAAAGTATTAAACCTAATTCACTACAGTTTAACCTAATTCAATGAAGTTTATCTTAATTCCAGAAAGTAGGTCCAGGGCATTGCAACATGCTGTCACAAATAGCTTAACTTGACTCTACAACTATAGATTAAAATAGCATGAAAGTCAATTAAGTTTTTGAACTTGTGATGTAGAATGATTTCCATGCAATCTACTTTGTGATGTTGAACTCTACTGATAAAAAAGGCAATATAAGTGATAGGTCGATCTTTCACAGGAAACTTTTAGTGCCCACACAGAAGCTGGTTCTAAGATGCTATAGTATTTTTGTAATAGTTGGGACTTGTCCTAGTGTACTTAGCTAAACTTCTCTCCCTATCCTGCAAGTATACACATGCCAAATGGCAGTCACCTTCCACAGCAAGTGGCAGTATTTCAAGCAATGTATACATTTATGAAATGCCTGAGATTGTTTTAGATGAAAGTCGCAGATAAATACAAAGATACTGAATAACTATAAAATATCTTCCCACCTGTTTTGTAAAAACGACTATTTTAGTTATGCATGTTCTCTAGATGATTTTATTAAGTACCTAGTATATTGCCGGCAAATTTGAAGGCAAGACACAGCTTTTATAAAGAACTGCTGACATTCATTAAACAAAACAAAAATGCCTTCCAGTCTCCCCCCCCCCAAAAAAAAAGATTAGATATAAACTACAGATCATCATACAAAGTGCCTTCTGCCCCCCTCAACATACACACCCACCACCCCTCCAAAATAAAACCTCACACAACTCCAGTCCTACAAAGTCCTTTAATAAGATTTAGAGGTTCCAAATTAAATGGAAACCCTTTACATGCTTATGATTTTTTTCCCCAAACATACAACATTTTAAATCTTAAATTGCTATGGGATACAATTTTTTTTTAAAAAAAATAAATCAACCTACATGCTTACATAGAATTTTAGATGAATTACTTAAACCTACAGAGAATTTTCAAACCTCAGAATAGTGTAATAAATTATTGATACTCACCCTTTCTTGCTTTTTCTATTGATTTTAGTTTTTCCTTTGCTTGATAAACAGCTGTCGCCTAGTTAAAGAAAAATTATTATTCAATGTTTTATTAATTTGTAACCTTAGGCTCAGTTAAAGAGGCTCTGTGAATTTATTCACTTAGCCTATTAAACATGCCTCTAAAATAAAAATCAACACCTTATTATACAGTGACTATTTAAAACACTTGTATATTTTGAAAATAAAGTTTTATTACTACGTGCACATGTAGCACAGTAATGCCTCTAGAAGGTCATATTATTTATTTCGCTACCCTGCTCTATGAATTCTGACACCCACAAATACCAAAGAAGGGCTCCCATTGCTTTCACTAGTCCAAGTTGCTCAAACAGTTGTCTATTTTCACAAAGGATCAGGCCAAAATGCAAAATACAACATTCATCTGCTCCTTCAAGCCTTTCAACATTTAACCAGCACCTGTTTTCAGTGGTATGATTTTCCACACTTCACCTAGTATTTACAAAAGGTGTTATTTTCACAATGAATCTTTCAAACAGTGAAAATAGACTGGGTAAAGTGTATTATTATGGAAGAACAGTAGTATAGCTTGGATGAAAATTACCATTATAGCCTTTACAAAAAGCAAGAGAGAATAACTCAGTAACTTTAATTCTGGATACTGAAAGAGTAATTTCTTAGCTTTCATGAAGAATTTATACATTTAATCTACTTAAACTAATACAAAATTTGTTTTCTCTGAAACTGCAGCTAATGCACAACCCCCCATATTTCCCTCCCAACCCGCAGCTCTAAAAATCGAAACATTTCACATATAGACTTACCAGTATGTGCTCTGCTTCTTTTAGTTGCTTTTGTAGCTGCTGAATATCACTGTCCCTCTTTTCAACTACTTTTTCTAACAGCTGCATTTCATGATGGATTTTCCCCTGATCAAGTGCCAGTTTCATTAATTCCTGAAACTCTCCATCCCTCTGAATCAGCAACTCCAGGATCTATCGGACAATAAGTTTAATAAAAACTTATTTAGCATGATTAATTACAAAGTCCACAATTGTAGAAGAGGAATCCAGTGGATAGGATGGACAGCAGAAGTCAGATATGGGGTATTCACACTGATCTTGTTGTGTGTTCCAAAACAAACATATTTTTTTTTAAAAATGAAGTTTTTGGCTCTCCTACTTGAGAAGATAATCTTCAATTTAGATAGCCCAAAGTGCAACATCAGGGTAGGCCATGTATGATCTGTTGCTGAACCCTGTCATATTCCTTTAACTGCACCCATCCTGCAAACTCTTTGTAGATGTCCATATTTCTGTGGCTGGAGCTAACAAGTACTTAATAAAATATTTGTTTGTACCAAACTTGGTATGGTGGAGGATTTTATTGATGGACGCGAACAAGAAGTTTCCATTCAGCTGTCAAAGATGATACAAGTTTCTATATTAAATTTGCAATTGCAGACATGAAAATGATGTGTGTTTCTTGGATGCCAGACAAGCTACTAGTTTGACTCTCAGTTTAGAAAAATTTTGTCACCCCAACCCACACAACTGATGGACTTGTCTTGTTGGGACTGCTGCCAAACACACAAACAAGAGTACCAAGAAAGATGCCTATTTTTCTCACTCATCTAATAAATCATTAATTCTTACAGCCTAGTATGCCACTGCTAAATATATCAGACACAGTCCTGGAATGCCTAGTGACTAGTCCATCACCCCCAAGTATTAACTAGAACTTCCTAAACAAATTCCTTAGAAAGCATATTTTACCAATAGCAAACTGACATTACATGTACATTCCAGCACAGTGAAGCTGCCAATTCTAGACCTTTAGATTTAAAAAGGTGTATTAAGTAGAAATGTAGTCTGAAACAGTTGGTGCCAACTGAATCACTTTTAAAACTGGAAGAATCTGTGTTTTCTGCAGTAAAATCTCTGAAGATCTGAAGTACCTTCATTTCATCATTATTAGCACAACTCTTTCTCCTCAGTCTCTCAGGCACAGGGAATAGTTACCCCTACATTCTCATGCAATTATATTTCTCCCCTAGTTTTTAAAGACTCACCCTCCTTAATTTAAACTAGCATAGGAGCATCACCACCCCATTGCAGCAGGAACTGCTTTTACAGATAACACCAAAGCGATAGGCACAGATGTCAGACTGCAAGTAAGCAAGTTCCAAAGGGGAAGCTGTATTAGTCTTGTTCAGCAAAACAAACAAGGAGTCTTGTGGCACTTTTAAAGACTTGAACAAATTTATTTATCAAATGAGCTTTCATGGGAGAGATCCCACTTTGTCAGATGCTTGACAGTGGAAAAAATACAGTATGGAAAGGAGGGATAAACGCAGTGAAGTGTAATCACAGAATCAGGTCAGATTACTTCAGCAAATCAAACAGGTTGTATTGATTCAAACTGAGTGGAACAACAGCTAGGGAGGGTGGGAGAGGTGACAATCACTGTTTATAATGAGAAAGCCAGGCAATATCCCTATTCAAACCCGAGTTGATGGTATCAAATTTGCATATGAATTCTAACTCTGAAGTCTCTCTTTGAAGCCTTGACCTAGAACAGGGGTTGGCAACCCATAAGAAGAGCCATTTTTTAAAAATTACTTCAATAACCAAGTGTTTTGAGAGCCACAATGGGTGTAGCCTCCTGGTGGGGGGAGCTGGGCCAGGGTGCCTGCTGCAGGGTCCCCTGGTGGGGAGGGGAAGCCTGGAACCAGGAGCAGGCTCCCCACAGGGCCGCCAATGGCAGGGGACTCCGGAGCCAGGAGTGGGTCACCTGCAAGGTCCCCTGGTGGCACAGGATGAGCCTGGAGCCCAGAGCCACAAGGGGGCAGTCAAAGAGTCGCATGCGGCTCCGGAGCCGCAAGTTGCGGACCTGACCTCGAATAAACCTGTTTAAGGATAGCCACAGATAAATCCTTCACAGAGTGGCCAGGGAGACTGAAGTGATCTCCTATTAGTTTTGAATGTTGCCGTTTCTGATGTCAGATTTGGGTCCATTTATTCTTTTACGCAGAGACAGTTCAGTCTGTCCAATGTATAAGGCCGAGGGGCACTGTTGGCACATGATGGCATATACCACATAGGTGGGTGATCGGGTGAATGAGCCCTTGATGAAGTAAGCTGGTTTGATTAGGTCCTATGATGGTGTCATTAGTGTAGATATGTTGGCAGAGTTGGCATGGGTTTGTTGCAGGGATATGTGCCTGCCTTAGTGTTTGTTATATGGTGTGAAGTTGCTGGTGAGTACCCGTTTACGGTTGGGGGACTGTCTATCTCTGCAACAAACCCTGATGCCAACTCACTAAATATGCTGTAACTCAGAGTAGGGATATAGGTAAAATATCATTTAATTAAACAAATGTTTAAACAATATAACATTTTACATCCCTAGCTCCACTATTTGGTGTGCTTCCCCAGTGAGTGGTGCTGGTCTGGGGCTCAGAATGGGGGAGAACACTGGGACATCCTCCGCCAGCACTCGCTGTGGCGACTACACCACCCAGGCAAGGGGGGGGCAAGGGTAAGAGCATGTAGATGCCACTGCTGTTTCTCTGCTGTTAAGCTCTTGGCCCAGGGAGGTAGGGGCTGGATTTGTTGAGGAGTTGGGAGGAAGCGGGGGTCATTGTTTGGCCAGCACAGTAAGACACACTGGGGGAGGGAGAGTATCTCTGCCCTGTCCAGACTGTGCTCCAGCAGCTTGTGTGGGTTTTGTCTGGTGAGACAAGTGCTGGGGCAGGGGTAGGACGGAGGCCATGACCACACCAGCTGTATTGGGGAGGTGTCTCCACCCTCACTATCCAGTCACACTTTGTCCAATTTCACCTTGAGCGCAGGGGGCTCGTTGCTCTCCAGTGCACAAGAGGGGGCAATAGGACACCTTTGCACCCTGCCCCCCCAAGCCCATCTGCCCCCACCATGCTCCTGGCCCTGCCCCAGGACTAGGGGACACCCACCATGCACACCTGACCACCCAGTCCTTTCACTGGGGTGCACCTGAGCCACCATCTCCCAACCCACTGCTACTCAAGCTGCCATGGCCACAGGCACCAAACCCAAGCCACAAGGACACTCCCCTATGTATGTACAAGTCTCAGTCCCCTCCATCATCTCTCCCTGCAAAATCCTGTCCCACCTCACCTCCCCACAGGCACAGCCAAGCCCCCCACCCTTACCCCTTCCTGTTTGCTATTTTACATCCCTAACTCAGAGCCCTCTTCCTCTCTTTTCAGAAAAGCTAATTTGAAAGAAAGTAGTGAGGGCATTTAACAGCTGAGTCACTGGCCTCATAAAGCATGGCTGTAATCCACAAACTACAGAGAAGTAACCCCTTAGTCTAGGGATGTTCTTTGTGAATCCTCTAGCCATAGCTGTTTAATCTTTTGCCTTTTACCTCTGTCAGCAATGGAATCTATTCTGCTTCACGCAACAAGACAATTTTCAGATAAATTCTGATTACAAAATCTTTTTTACAGGCAAGGATGTACAATGCTGCTTAGAGAACATAGCTTAATCGTTCAGAGCACAAACTGAATAAGCAGCATCTCCCATTAGAAATTCATCCTTGGATTTGTAAAAGTTTGATGTGGAAGCTATTGCAAGAGAATAAATCACAGTAACTAATAAGGGGGAAATAACTATGTAAATTACTGAAACTAGTACTACATGTAGTCATGTATTTAATCTTCATTCTTTTCAGTCTAGATTCTCTCTTGGAGAAAAATTTTCTGATTCTGTCAGCTACCTTACGTGACCAGGAAAGGGAAGGTATAATTAACACATGACATTAAGTCTCCTTCCTCTATGTACTAGGATTTTTCCCCCATAAAATTATCAAATAACTGAACAGTCCATCGCACAACAATATCCACCTCAAAATCCAGGAGGGAACTTGCTGAGATTCTGACAAGTGTCAGACCAAGAAAGAATGAAGATCATCAGGACTGAGGATCACAAAAGGAAATACAGTCTTGACTACAATTTTCTTCAGAACTCTATAGATCAACACTTGACAAACCATCTAGTAGTAAGCGCCTTATCCAGAATATTTATGCTGCTTGCCGCTAGTGCTCAAGACACATGCAGAGTTTAAAGTAGTGTACATAAACTGGGACTGAGGTTAGCAAGAAGCTGCTCTTAAGCTCTTATAGTACTTAGAAACATGGTAGGACACTGAATGCAGCTTTCTATCTCCAACAGTATCCTTTTAGGAGCATGAATTTGCAGTCATGTATTTAGAGAATTTTTATTTCTATTTTCTTTCTTGTTCCATAATATTCCATTACATGCTTTTAGTTTAAGATGAATTAAATTAACTTGGATTTGCAGAGTGTTAAATCTGGCTTTACAGCATCTTAATGATGTTGAAGGAAATAGAAATGTACCTAGGGGAAACAGAAGAATGAAGCTGATTGTCTGTACTGAGTTACGGGCAAAGCAAAGCCTGCAGCCTCACTCAGTAAAAAAAACCACAGCAACGTTTGCAAGGAGCATTGTTGGCACAAGAAGGGCCAAACGTGCTGCTAACACATACATGGGATCATTAAAAATACGTGTCTGTGAAATTTTAACACACACTTTAAATTCAATTTTTTTGTGTGTCTCCACAGCTGACCACCCCCACAATAGCTACAAATTGGATTCACTTCCCTGCTTTCACTGCCAGTAAAGATATGCTCACAAATGATTAACGTTCTCATCTAACAAGCCTGTGGCAATGTCTACATTCACACTGCAGCTATGTTATTATAAAATATTTAAACACTGTTCCTTCTAGGAACATGACATGGTTTCCCTGGCCAGCATACTCAGATATGAACTGTGTTATAAGCAGTTCTGGAAAGTAAGTCTACCATATTTTCCAACACTGTTTATATCACTGTTCATTCTTGTCTATATTGGCTATGAAAACAGTCAACCTGGTACAACAACTCTGTTCCAACATAAAATTGTTATCTACACAAGTCCAATAAAAGTAGACATGTACAGTCAAGGGTACCATGTTGTGTCCTTTGCAGTAATAACTGTCTATCTTATTTTCTCCAACATAGTGATGGCTTGTTTACACAAAGGCATTATGGAAAGTTAATCTGAATTAACTTTTAAAATAGGTTCATTCAATCACATTAATTCCTGGTGTGGATGCTCTTCCTGAACTAAAGTGACTCTATAATTCAATTAATCTTAATTCACTTTTATTTGTGAATTAAGATCAATCAAATTAAGATCAAACTAAGTATGAATTAGGCTCTGTCCACACTGCACACATTGGTATCAGTATGTAGGGTATATACACTGGAATGAAAAGCAAGCTGTGTCCACACTGCACTGTGTAGCTACAAGCAGCAGTGAAAAATTCTGACAGGGGCAAGACAGCAGAGAGCTGCCAGAGCTTTTCCCGCCTACTCTAGTATTTCACTGTGGCAAGAAAAGGCTCCAGCAGTGGGACACTGCACTGCTAAAAATACCGTTGTATAGATGGGGAAGGCACTGCTTAAGCATGTAGAGTACAAGCCATGGGGTTCATGTTTCCCTTTACTCCCCTAAGCAGTGGCTTTTTATATCCATCCCAGGAAACACACTGTGTGCAATCCACACACCAACATAAGGAGTTTGCAAAGTGTGTTCAGGCAGTGGTTTAATTGATCTAAATTAAATACACATCTTCAGTTCATTTGGATTAATTTTCCTAAGTGTGGCTGTGTAGACAAGCCTCCAAGAATGAAAGGCTAACACAGGGAAAACATCTTTTTTTTTAAATTTATGTTTTTCCTAGCACAATTATGCCAGCAGCATGGTCAAGCCATACCCTTGTTAAAATGTCTTTTTTCCCCCAAAACCATTAGAAAAACAGCTGTCCTGATTTCAAGAACATTCTAATAATTTTCTTAAAAAAACCAAAAACTCATGCCCCACCCATTGTATTAGAAGATACTTTATTTTTAACAAAAATATATTCTAGTCAGGCTATAATTTTCAGCGTAGAAAGGACCATGCTCTGAAAAGAAACTTAATACATTTTTCAGATTTGACTAATTGTCTTTGGGGGTTGGGGGGGGGGAGCAGAATTGAGAGTCACAGGTGCTCAAGATCTATTCAGAATCTAGCCCTAGAAAAGGAAAGTTCTGAAGAGTCTGCTTAACCACTGCTCTCACATTTCATAAGATTTCCCCCCTATTGAACCCAACTAGCATTTACAAACTCAAGAAAATCCCTTTGCACACTGTCAGTGGGGAAGGAAAGCGGAGTTATCACTGACATCCCTGGAAGCAGAATTGAACCCTCACCACTAAACCTTTCAAGTATTAGTTTTGCTAAAAATCTCACACCATTCAGTTCACCTTTTAGGTTAGGTAAGGAGAAAATGGCAGAATATGGAGGTTACCCACCTAGACAAATATTTTTAAAATTTGTTTACCTGCCTCTCCTCTCCTGGTTGTGGAAGTTTCTGGTTTCTTGAAATTGCCAAAATTTCAATCAGTTCCCTGAAATGAAATTTGCATTTTAAACCATATTCTAAATCACTATTTACAATTAGATGAGATTGTCCTCAAGGACTTTTCAAAGAAGTACCCTAGTGACACTTATTTTTTATCATCTTAAATATATTACAGTATTTAAGGCAGCCCCCCACCTTTGAATACCTGAAAGTATCAAAGCCTTTATTTTTGAGTAAAAGCCTAATTAAGATTTTACAAAGACATGAGGCAACATTGACCTAACTTAGACCTAAAGGTTTTGGCAGTGGCCTTTCAATTTAAGAAGTGAATAAGACTATTTCCAAAGTACTTTCTGTTATTTCAGGTTACATTTGTGTTTATGAAAGGTGTTAGGCTAACATCCTCTCAGTTAAGTATGATACCAGCAGGAAGAGTTCCAAAGGACATCATCAACCTTAAAAATCATACATTGTAAACACATTCCTTTACCTGCATTACAAACACTGCTTTAGATTATGCAAAGAGAATTTTAAAAATACAAGTCAATTTGTCACTATTTTTGTTCTTTGCATGCTTTTTCCCATTTCTCTTAAGGAAATCAGTTTTGCTTTTCCTTTTAGTCAGTTTCATATTCATGTTCATAGATCTTGCATGTTTGTGTTTCAAACATTGCAAGATAGTTATTTGTTTTAAAACAATTATTTTGACTGAAATTTCAGAACATGATTGTGGAAATATTTCTATTGATCTTAAATTATAGATCTATAGATACAGATGACACACACACTATATTTAAGATTTGAGCCAAATATGAATTGGCAAGGTCCTTTTCAAGGCACTTCCTCACTGTCATTTGCCAACATGTTTCACTTCTGCTGCACAGGGAACACTTACAGGTCAGAAAGGAAAGTAATGATACTGGGGCAGAATCTCAAATTCACTCTGTCCCACTGTGCTACTCTGCGGTGCAAGGCAGCCTGGAAACCAGTGCTTCTCCAGTATGGGCGTGGGAGGACATGTCCCAGCTCACATCCAGCTGAAATAGCTTTCTGCAGTCCTCAGATTTTCTCTACTGATTAACAGCCCCTTGAGGTTCACAGCAACAAGGCATGTTTTGGAGTACTGCAGACTGCACAAAAGCATGTTGGGGGCCAGAACCAGAAAGACCCATTGCTCTTCCTCTCCCCCCGCCCCCCATCCGCTGCAGTCAGAGGATATTGAATGCTTCAAAGAATTCAGCCCAATATTTATTCCTCATTGCTACTTTTCAAAAGTTTCTTGGTACAGTAATTAAACATAACACAAATTATCATGATTAACCAAACTCTGGAAATATTAGAACCATAGAATAGGATTGGAAGGGACGTCAGGACATCATCTAGTCCTACCCTCCACTCAAAGCAGGACCAACCCCAACTAAATCACCCCAGTTAGGTCTTTGTCAAGCCAAATATGCTATATGTCTAAACATCCATGAATTCCCTCCAGAGCAGAAACCTCTCATTCCACCACACACAATGTCCTGTGCCCTTCAGAGCCAAATCCAAAGCTCAATTAAGTTAACAGAATACTTTCAATACTGGCGATTTTTGTATAATAGTTTCATGTAGGCACTGATCCTACAGTCTGATCCATGTTGGCAGATTCTTATTCCCATAAAGTGTGCTGCTGATCACATGGGTGCTAAGAAGTCCCCACACAGCTCAGATTACAGAGCAGGACCTTTTTATGACTTCAGTGAATGCAGGAAGTGAAAAAGTTCAGAGTTTGGCTTGATAAAGTATTTTATGTGTGAAATATTTGCTATGAGAATTTTTTAAAAATTCTCTCGGGTCAAATTTTGCCCCACAATTTAGATTTTGTAAAGGCAAACATTTATAGACCCTGAGGTAAGAGAGGGAAAAAAAGATGGATTAAATAAAACGGAAAGCATGGATTTATACAAGGATATTCCCTGTAACCTTGCAATCCAGATATTGTGGAAGAATATGATAACCAGAAAAGAAAACCGACTAGAAACAAAAGTGAAACTGACCAGTATATTTTCACAGCCCTAGCAACAGAGATAAAAGGTAAATTATCCACATGAACAAGGGAACCTTTAGTGTGCATCAGCAGGGTCTACACAAGTCAATTAGCATGCAGCACATCAGCATGCTTTAGAAATCACACACTGTAAGGCACACTACTCTATCAAGATACAGAAAGGCAGCACAGAAAATAAGACACAGCTGTATCGTTAACCCTTAAAAAAATCACAACTTTGGGCAAAGATCAATAAAATAGCTAAGATTTTAAAAAAGAAACACTTGTTCTATCCCTTCCTCTCAGTCCTTAATCCAGTGGTTCTCAACCTGTGGCCAATGTGACATCCTCAGGGCCCTACAGGTAGTACTGGATGCAGTGCCCAATGATAAATAGGTTATGAACCTCTGCCTTACTCTACATGTTGTCCACTGTAAGAACTACAGATCAAAGAAATGCCCTATATACGCTTGGAAACGATCTAAGATACTTCAGGGGGGTTATATTCACAACAGACGTTAGCAACTTTCGTGTTTAACTCTCTGCCTTATTAGTAACTCGGATAATAAAACAAAGAAGGAGTCCTGTGGTATTTTTAAAGACTAACAAATGTGTTTATTATTTATTTGTTAGGCTTTAAAGTGCCACAGGACTCCTTGTTAGTTTTGCTGAACTAGACTAACACGGCTCCCCCTTTCAATCGGGTAATAAAATGTCTATTAGCAACACTCCCCCCCCCCCGCCCCGCCCCATTAATCCTTCAATGTTTGTTTCAACAGATGCTCCTGTGAGCCAAGCCCGTGTTTACTGAAACCCCAGAGAGAAAAGAGGTTTTACACACAGGCAGGCGTGAAAGAAACAAGCCCAGCCCCAGCCAGGCAAAGGGGTTTCACTTCCTTTCTCTGCCTCATCTGCTCGGATCGCTCGCACCGTGGGGCACGGCCCCCATCCCGGGGCACGTCTGGCGCTAGGGCAGGGGGCTCCCTCACCCCCTGGGCACGTCTGGCGCTGGGCCCTGTCTGGACCGGGGCCTCTCGGCGCTGCCTCGCCGCACGGGACCGAGCGTCTCCCCGAGTCAGCCCCTAAGGAGCCCGCCTGGCTCCAGCTCTCTCCTTGCTCCCCCGGCCCCGAACGCGAGGCCGGCGCGAGCACCGTCCCGCCAACGGGCGGGGGCGCGCGGCTACCTGGCCAGCAGCTCCAGATCCTCCAGCGCCGCCAGCAGCCTGTCCCGCGTGCTGCTCCGCTCCCCGCCCGCCGCCATGGCCGCGCGCGCGCCCAGCCCGCCCGCCGCAGCAGCAGCACCAGCGAGATCCCCGAGTGCGCAAAGAAGTCGGCGACAGCGACCCCTGGCGGCGGAGGTCTCAACCGCAGCCAAGGACTCCTCTCTCCCTACCTCTGCCCCGAGCCCAAAGCGGCGCCTGTTGCAGGGCACCTGCCCTGGGATTCCTTCAGCTCAGCCTCTGCGCTGCTTCTGCTCGGGTCACCCGTTCACCTCCCAGCCCTGGGGCGGGAGCCGCCCATGGGGGAGAGGGCGCTCAGTCCATCTAACAGGAGCAGGGCAGGCGAAGAAGCCCTTGGCAGCCAAAGAGTTAGGGAAGCTGCCTTGCATCGTCCTGCCTGTGCTCGAATTTGTTTCTGGCTGCTGCAAGCAGGCAGTTACGACAATGCAGTAAAACCATCTCCCTGGGCTACATAGAATCATGGTCAACCTGTTGAGAGAAACTATTGTAGAAAGACAACAGAGTCCTGTGGCACTTTTAAAGACTAACAGATTTATTAATCGCATGAGCTTTCGTGGGAGAAAATCCCACTTCGTCAGACGCTTTGAAGATAGGAAAGTTACAGAGTGGGAGGAAATTAAATGCAGGGGAGTGTATGACATAGCATCAGGTCAGGCTGTAACAGCAAATCAAAATAGGTGTTAGAGAGAGCTGTTGAGAGAGGCACAGCATGAGTGTAAACTCCATTATCTGTCAGTCAGCCTAACAATCATCCAGACAGTACCTGGTCCACAGTGCCCAATTCCCTTCAGTAGTGATTGCTCTGCTCACAACTTTAAGTTCCACTGCACAGACTCCAGTGCGGAGATCAGACACCACTCTCCCCCTACAAGTATTTTTGAAATGCCTTTTACTTACTGCACACAAGCAGTGTTCCTTTGTTATGTGCAGCTGCTAAGACAACCAGGTTGGCTGGCTTCATGCATTATAGACAACAGAGTCCTGTGGCACTTTTAAAGACTAACAGATTTATTTATCGCATGAGCTTGACGAAGTGGGATTTTCTCCCACGAAAGCTCATGCAATAAATAAATCTGTTAGTCTTTAAAAGTGCCACAGGACTCTGTTGTCTTTCTACAATAGACTAACACGGCTACCCCTTTGGCATTTGACTTCATGCATTATAGGCATTCTTAGCTGGAGTAGATAGGAGGTAGTGGATCTCCTAAGCCTCTGGGGAGAAGTAGCACAAACACAGGTACAGACGATTTGTGGAACGATGGGCAGCTACAAAAATGTTGAGAGGCCTGTGGCTCCTTAAAGACTAACAAATTTCTTCAGGCATAGGCTTTCCTGGGCTCCAACCCACTTCATCTCATGCATCTGATGAAGTGGGTTGGAGCCCATGAAAGCTTATGCCCCCTGAAATTTGTTAGTCTTTAAGGTGTCACAGGACTCTCATTTTTGCTGTACACAGACTAACATGGCTACCCCACTGGAACTTTACAGAAATGTTGCATAGGGAATGCAGGTGAAGCAGAATGACAGGGATTGGCAGCGGGTCCACGTGAAACAAAGAAACTGTGCCAGGAATAACACAAGACCAGAGAAGTCAACAATTACACTGTTATATAAGGTGCTGGCGAGACCTCATCTGAAATACTGTGCATAGTTCTGGCCCCTGTGTTTGAGAAAGATGAATTCAAACTGGAACAAGTGCAGAGAAGGGCTAGTAGGGTGATCCGAAGAATGGAAAACCTGCCTTATGAGAGGAGACTCAAAGGCTATGTCTACACTAGAAAAAGTTAGGTCGACTTTTTTAAGTCGACTTAAAGTCAACCATATTAAGTCGATTTAACAAAGTAGTTATCCTGAACGTGGACTTAGTAAATCGACCTAACTGCCCTTAAATTGACTTAATAAAGTTGATTTAAAGGTTAATCCATATCCACACTGTGCTTAAGTCAACCTATGGAGTCGACTTAAAGGTTAAGTCGACTTAACCGGCAGTTCTTACTAAGTGAACTTAAGCTTTCATTAAGTCGACTTAAGGAATTTCTTAAGTCGACTTAATGAAAGTCCAGTGTGGACGGGGAGTAATTTAGGTCAACTCAAGGCTACTTAAATCGACCTAAAATTGCCAGTGGAGACATACCCAAAGAGCTTGTCTTATTTAGCCTAACCAAAAGAAGGTAGAGGGGAGATATGCTTGTTCTGTATAAATACATCAGAGATAAATACCAATGAGGGAGAGGAATTATTTAAATTCAGCGCCAATGTAGACACAAGAACTAATGGATGTAATCTAGCCATCAGGAAGTTTAGACTTGAAATTAGATTCAGGTTTCTAGCCATCAGAGGAGTAAAGTTCTGGAATAGCCTTCCCAAGGGAGCAGTAGAGGCAAAAAACCTAGCTGGCTTCAAAACTGAGTTTGATAAATTTATGGAGGGGATGGAACAGCATCATTTGGCAGTTGATTGATCTTTGACTCTTGGTGGCAGTTATGCCAATGAGAAAATTGATAAGTGGGTTCTGAGTTACTACAGAGAATTCTTTCTTGGGTATCCAGCTGGTGAGTCTTGTCCACCTGCTTGGGGTTTAACTGAGTGTCATATTTAGGGTCAGAAAGGAATTTTCCCCCAGGGCAGCTTGGCAAAGGCTCTGGGGTTTGGTTTTGTTTTTTTGCCTTCCTCTGCAGTATGGGGCATGACTCAATTACTGGTGGCTTCTCTGTGCATTAAAGTCTTTAAATCATGATTTGAGGACTCAGTCAGAGGTTAGAGGTTTATTGCACGAGTGGATGAGTGAGATTCTGTGGCTGGCATTGTGCAGGAGGTCAGACTAGATCATATTGGTCCCTTTTGACCTTAGAGTCTATGAGTCTAATTGATCTGCTGCTTAGCCCCAGACCTGCCACTTTGACAACAAGCTGCATGATATATTTTGCTGAGATCCCACAAACCATCTTAAGACAGAGACCCATGCTGTGAACAGCAAAGGGGGTGGGGGAGGGTGGAACATATGACAAGAATCTCCAGCCATGCCCCAAGCCAGGACCTATTTGAGACTCCACCACCCTCTAGCCAGTCCCACCAGCCAAACACAGATGAGCCCGATGAAGTTAAAGAGACTTCAAGTAAGCACATAGAAGCATTTTTCCTTACAGTGTCCAAATTTAAGAAGGGCTCCTAGCCCTGTGTTGTGACACAGATTTTGACTTTTTATTGTTTTAGTCATATAAGGAGAGGCAGAGTTAACATGTGCTACTCATTCTTCTTTTGGGTTAAGTGGAGAGTAGGGCATGCAGAGTAGTTTGTTTATGGACATAGAGTTGCCCTTTTTATCCTCCTGAGTGAGTTCTATAAAACTTTCATGGTGATCCACTGCAGTCCTCTCCCAAAGCTTTCTAGGGAAGGCTGCCTTATTTCATCCTCTGCAGCTGGACAGTTTCTCACACCACTACGTGATGAGTTCTGCAGTAAATAATTTAGTGGCATATGAGCCCGGGCAGTTTCATGAGGCCATTAGCTGCTGAGTTCTCTGTGCCTTTGTTATCCTCAAGAACAAGATATCCAGTGCAATCATACCTGCCATGGAAAACAGTGCAAATAGTCAATGCCATTGCATTATACACATACCTATAAAATAGGGATGTTATTGTTTCATGTAGTTGAAATCCTTCCCCCTTTCAGCACCACACCCACTGCGGTTGTGAGAGAGTGGTGCTATGCTGAGGTCTACCAAAGCTGAAGTATTTATAAGTATCTTATTCTAAGTGTAAGGATGTAAGCAAGGTTAGGAATCATAGAATCATAGAATAATAGGGTTGGAAGGGACCTCACGAGGTCATCTAGTCCAACCCCCTGCTAAAAAGCAGGACCACTCCCCCTAAATTATCCCAGCCAGGGTTTTGTCTAACCGAGCCTTAAAAATCTCCAAAGATGAAGATTCTACCACCTCCCTAGATAGCCCATTCCAATGCTTCACCACCCTCCTAGTGAGAAAGATTTTCCTAATATCCAACCTTGACCTCTCCAGCTGTAATTTGCAACCAGTGCTCCTTGTTCTGTCCTCTGTTACCCTCGAGAACAGCCTACCTCCCTCCTCTTTGGAGCAACCCTTCAAGTAGTTGAAGGTTGCTATCAAATCTCCCCTCAGTCTTCTCTTCTGTAGACTAAATAAGCCTAGTTCCTTCAGTCTCTCCTCATAAGTCATGTGCTCCAGCCCCCTAATCATTTTTGTTGCCCTCCGCTGGACTCTTTCTAATTTGTCCACATCCTTTCTGTAGTGGGGAGCCCAAAACTGGACACAGTACTCCAGATGCGGCCTGACCAGTGTCGAATAGAGGGGAATTATCACATCCCTCGATCTGCTGGCAATACTCCTACTGATGCAGCCTAATATGCCATTGGCCTTTTTGGCAACAAGGGCACACTGTTGGCTCATATTAATCTTCCTGTCCACCATAACTCCCAGGTCCTTTTCTACAGCGCTGCTACTTAGCTGATCGGTCCCCAGCCTGTAGCAGTGCATGGGATTTTTCTGTCCTAAGTGCAGGACTTTGCACTTGTCTTTGTTGAACCTCATGAGGTTTCTTTCAGCCCAGTGTTCCAATTTGTCCAAGTCTCCCTGGATCCTGTCCCTGCCCTCCAGAGTATCTACCATTCCCCCCAACTTGGTGTCATCCGCAAACTTACTAAGCACGCAGTCTATTCCATCATCAAGATCATTAATGAAGATGTTGAATAGAACCGGCCCCAGGACCGACCCCTGGGGCACTCCACTCGTTACTGGTTGCCAACCAGACATCGAGCCATTGATTCCTACCCGCTGAGCCCGTTGATCTAACCAGTTTTCGATCCACCTTACGGTCCACTCGTCCAACCCATACTTCCTTAACTTGCCGACGAGAATGCTGTGGGAAACCGTATCAAAAGCCTTGCTAAAGTCAAGGTATATCACGTCAACGGCTCTTCCCGCATCCACAAATCCAGTCATCTCATCATAGAAGGAAATCAGGTTGGTCAGGCACAATTTGCCCTTGGTGAATCCATGTTGACTGTTCCTGATCACTCTATTTTCCTCCAAGTGTTTCAGGATGGATTCCTTGAGGACCTGCTCCATGATTTTCCCAGGGATTGAAGTGAGGCTGACCGGTCTGTAGTTCCCCGGATCCTCCTTTTTCCCTTTCTTAAAGATAGGTACTATATTTGCCTTTTTCCAATCCTCCGGGACCACCCCCATTCGCCAAGAGGCGAAAGAGCCTCTCTTGCTTAGCAGCTAAGTAGGGAGGGGGGCCACTGATTTACCTGTGCTTTGTATTTGCATGACACTCAGCATCATAATCTCACCCAGAGGCTGAGCGTGATGGGAGTTGGTATGTGTGACTGGTTCAAATCCTCTAAATCTGGTGTTTTATCAGAAGGGGGAAAGGAAATATTACTCTTTCATGATATGCCACCCTTTGATTGTATATCTGTTATTGACCAAGAAGCTGATGGAAAAGTCACCATCAGCAACAGAGAACTTGGAAAAGTGAGCAACCCTAGTTTTCAGACTTGTAAAATGAGGTGGGGAGGGGTGTGAGTACTAAATCTGTTGTAGCTCTGCCTTAAGCCAACATTGATCTCCCCACCCATTGTTAAGGAATAGACCCAAAGATTTCTTGTAGGGGCTCTATTGTTATTTTGATTGAGCTGGAATCACCAGGGAAGCAGAAACTTCCCAGTGAACTGAAATCACTAAGAGCTGACTGATGTCAGGCAGAAGGATGGAGCCCTGCAGATAGCAGATGTGGTCAGTGGGTGTGCAGTGGATGGCAGGTGTGACCAGTGGATGGTGTAGTGGAGCCAGCGGATGGCAGGTGTGACCAGCAGGCAGTGTGGCGGAGCCAGCAGGTGGAGGCAAGGAACAGTAGGTGTGACCAGCGGGTGGTGTGGTGGAGCCAGTGGACAGCAGGTGGAGCCAGCAGGCAGTGTGGTGGAGCCAGAGGACAGCAGGTGTGACCAGAGGCCAGCGGCAGAGGTGGCGGACCCAGACAGAGTCTGTGGATAGCGGGTGTGAGTGGCCAGTGGGTGGTGTGAGCAGACCTTGAGGTGGCAGAGGACAATTGGAGGGGAGGACTGAGGGCTGACTCCCCCTCCTCCCTTTAGTGGTGGAATGAGTTCTGTCTATTGGGTTTTGTGGGAATCTTTGCACTGTATCCCAACCAGTGCTGCGTTTTGATGTTGCCTTTATATTGTCTTTATTAAACCTTTTATGTGTTACACTCAGACTTGTGCTTGTGAGAGGGGAAGTATTGCCCTTCTAGGGTGCCCAGGCGGTGATGTGTGATTTCCCAGGAGACTGGGTGGGGGCTCGAGCCAATTGGTGCTGTAACATTATTTGGGAACCCCTAGAAACAGAACCCGGTCCTTTGCTGCTGCCGTCACGACCTGGCAAAGGGGTTACATAAGTTAATAAGAGAAGGGAGTTTTGAAACTTGCCTTTCTCTTACCTTTGTCACTGTAAATAATACCATATCTGTCCTTTTTTTTTTTAATCAGCAACTGCTGCTGTTGGAGCTTTGAGGGCCCCAGGTACCTCCTGACTCTGAGGAGGAGGAGAAAAAGATCTACAAAGGACATGTTCAGTGAGATCTAGTGAGCCAGTGCTGCATCAGCTTGTGAATAAAGCCTTAAGGGCCTGGAAGTCCAATGTGGCAGACAGCGTATTTCTGCCAGGAAAAGGCCCAGGAATCCCAGCAGAAAAAGGAGAGAGAGCTGCACCAGGACATAATGGGTCTTCTCAAGCACCAAAAGTAAATGGCACAGACCTTTGTGTCCAAAAATCCTAGATTCCCTGACCCCACTCTTTGCAATCCTTGGAGAGCTCCATACTACAAGCTCTCTACACTGCACCCCAGAAAGTTCCATACTGCATCACAGGCCACAGTCTTACCCCAGCCACTCCATGGCAGGGACAGCAAGGAAAATCATAGCTTCATGTACAGTGACCTGTCTGTGAGAACCACAGTTGGTGAATGTGCAGCTTATACCAAACTACATTTATGCACTGACATTTATGTTTGCTGCCTTTCCAATTTCAAAAGCTGCATTCAGTTCATTTATATTTAAAGTTAATATTGCATCACTTGGTTTTTTGCACATTTTTTCTGCATTGTTTTTGCCACTCAAATTTATATTTATGGAGAATAAAATTATGTTCAGTAGTTCCCACGACATGTCAGAAGGCATAGCAGTACTCAAAGCATGCAGTTCTTGTAAATGTACAGCAAGCACTAGATAATTCAAATGGTCAGGAAACCACAGTCAGATTTTTAAAGGTACAACACAATTTCTTGCTGTACTCAAAGCTCCAGCCCCAAAGAACAGTTCACCACCCGTTAAAGTGCTCTTCCAAAGCCTCCCTCAACTGTACACCTCTGCATTGAGCTCTTGTAATGCTGCTTCTGTGTGGCTGTTGAAAGTCAGCAGGCGGCAGACAGCCACCCTCCCGGCTGGCAGCAGCTTTTCACACTTTGCCTCACAGGTATAATGGAGGAGTCATCAGTGAGCTATAACCATTGCAATGCTTTTCTCACTGAGAGCAAATTCAGTGCATAAACACTGCCAGCATTCCTTCAGTCTACAAAAAGTACATTCAACAGACATTCTGCACCTGCTGAGTCCATATTTGAATTTTTCCTTGGTCAAACTGACCAGTGGATGGCTTCATAAGCCAGGGGAGCAAAGACTAGGCGGGGTACCAAGATCACTTAGCATTTCTAAGCCACCAATGGTAATTTGTCAGTCAGGAAAGAAAATCCTTGCATGTAGCTTTCAAAACAGTCTTGTGTTTTGAAAGATGCTAGCGTCATCAGGTCTAGATTAACTGGCCCAGCGGCCTGGGGCTGCACCCCCACTGCAGGGCCTCCCCTGCCTGTCCCCCCAAAAAACTGCAGGGCCCCCCATCGCTGGCAGGGCCATGTAGGGGGCCTCTGACACAGCCTCCCAGGGCCATGGGCCCTGGAAGGCCATACTGGTTGGCCTTGCTGTGAGCCAGCCGGCCCTGCTTCCCAGGTGGAATGAACAGGGGCTGAGCAGAGAGCCTGGGCCAGGCCTCTTTGGCTCCAGGGCCTGGCGCCCCACAGCACCAGCAGGGCAGAATGTGCCCTCAGCACTCCTGCCCTGTCAGCACTGCGCCAGGTGGATGCCAGATTATCCGAGGGGTTTTAGGGGCTGGAGCCCTGGGCCCCTTTTTAGCCAGGGCCAAGGTCCCTAAAGCCCCTCTGATAATCTGGTCCTGAGCATCATGCACCTTCTGGACTAGCCTACACTGATATCAGAGAGGCATCCAGTGTTTGCAGAACAACTGAAAAGTAGCCTCTTCTCCTGATGTACTCTGTGGGAAGGTGGGCTGGTCAGGGCCGTCCCTGGGGAGGGGAGGGGGGGCAAAAGGGGTTATCGCCCCGGGCCCCGCGGTTACGGGCCAGTAGGCAGGAGGGGCTACACGGGGGACCTGCGCTGTCCTGCTCGCAGCAGTGTGCCGGGATGGGACGGGCTGACTATGCCCTGCCCCCAGGGCGGAGCAGGCAGGCCCAGGGACGGCGCACGTGGGGTCCGGCCTCTGGGCCCGGATGCCCCACACGGCCGGCTCCCCCGGAGCCACCGGCTCCCTCCCACAGGCGGCCTCCAGGGCTTTGCCCAGCAGGCAGCCTCGGCTTCCCGGTCCAAGGCCGGGACCGGAGCCGGCTCCCCCGCAGGTGGCCTCAGCCTACCAGCCCAGAGCTGGGGCTGTAGCCAGCTCCCCTCCGTAGGCAGCCTCCTGGCCAGGGGGCAGGGCCCTGCTTTGGCCAATTGGCCCTGGGCCCCACTCCTCCCATGAACAGCCCTGGGGCTGGTGCCAAAATAGGTATGTACATGCTGTTTATTGCCTCACTGCAGTTGGGAAACACTATTGCTGCAGAATCATCCACTAGGTGATGCACGTTGCTAAGAGTCACTAGCATGTGTAGCAAGAGACAATCAATGGCTCTTGCATGACATGGCTCCTGCTGTGGATTTTCCACATTCAAGAATATTTTCTGCTGACTGGTAGTAATCCAGCATTACAAGCTTCCAGAGCGTGATCACCTCTCACTTCATTCTCAATGCAGCTCTCATCCTACTGTCTGTATGCTGCAGAGCTGGGATGATCCAGGAATGAGGCCTTTTATCTCCAAAAGTCATGCAGCCACTGCTCATCATTCCAAGCCCGCATTATGATGCAACCCCTCCAATCATTCCTCATTTCGTGGGCCTAGAAGTGGTGCTCTACCACCTGTAGCTACTCCATGATCACCAACAACCTAAAATTGTTTTTTTGCCACATCCCTTATGGAAAGTCTATACTGACAGCAGCAAAATCACCGGCATCAGCGCAGTCTTCCATGTTTGATTGAGTGGTCTGTGTAGACTCGCTCAATCAATCCAAAAATCACCATAACTCCAGTCTGGGAACTGTTGTATCAGTAAGCCAACTGGAAGGCATTTCCAGTTGGCTTACCCCAATATGTAGCAAGGTCTTAGTAAGTCGTCGGGAGATATGCAAAGTATTTTATGTCCCTTGCATATCTCCTGTTGACTGCTGCCAAAAAGCATGGCAAGTGTAGACTAGGGCTTAGAACACTGTCCTCAAAGAAATTGTCATGTCTCCTGTTGTAGCAGTACTTTCTGCAGGCCTGCAAATTCAAGAAGATTGTGCATTCTCTATTTGCAACCTTCCAAAGAATAATGCAGAGCTCTGCAGGCTCCGTGTTCTATAAAAGATGGTGGACACCCAAAAGTTTTACAGAAGTTTGTGAGGTTTTTTTTTTTAAAAGTGTGAAAATTAAAGGATATAGATGGTGTAAGGACTGCTCAACACCACCCTTCCGTTTCAGCTCCCCTCTGACTCACCAAAGATGAGGAGAGCTTTCAGGCAAGAGTCACCAATGCTTTATTTATAAGGTATGCATAAAGATCCTACCACTTTCCAATTCCTTTATATTCAGTAGGCTCAGGGTTTTTGTCAGGGAGACTACCCAAACCTCAGTACTCCCCTCCCCTGTTCTCCCTCCCTGGCTTTCTGGGCCAGCTTATAAACCCCTCTGGGCATCTGTCAACCCTTTCCTCATCAGGATCAGGCAATTGCTCAGTCTGCATAGGCAAACAGCTGCCTCTCCTGAGGCAACCAGCCCTTAGCCCAGCCAATTAGTTCTGCAGCCTCTCACCTACAGATTCACCCACCAGCACTATGTTACTCCTCCCCTCAGACAGTCACCAGGTTCCACCAACCCCTCCCTTTCTTCAGCCTGATATATTGGCCAACCCAAGGGGGTCCCTCTTTCCTTCCATGGGTTCCAGGGAGATCTCTAGATGGCCCAATCACTCAGTCTCTGGGGAAACACCTGGGGCTGAAGGCTCCCCGCCCACCTCACGACCCAAGATTTTCGTTGGTATTGCTCCACTGGAAGCCCAAGTCAATTCAGGATGGCCACTATTATGAGCTCATAATCTTGGGCTTACATGTCTTCTAAGGCCATATAGGCTGCCTTGGCCTCTCCCACCACATAGGGTGACAGTCACAGGCCCATGTTGCTTGTACCATCTCATCCCCATGGTTAACCACTCAAATGTGCACAGGAATGCATTTGGATCATCTGCCAGACCCATTTTACAAGGTCCCAAGCCCAGCATCTGGGTGCCATCTCCTATTGTATTGACTTCTGGAAGCCTTGCAGGGCCTTCCCTAGCTCTTCCGGCAGTTCACCAACCAGTTCAGGGGTTCCTCCATCTCCAGATCACCACCTCCCAAACAGACAGGAACTATATCTTGGACAAGCTCCCACTTGTAAGAGGTTTCTCCCTGCCACCCTTCTGCTTTGGGTCCCCTCTAACTCCCACAGAGACACTTCAGGCTGCAGTCACCAATGCTTTATTTACAAGGCATGCATAAAGATCCCACCACCTTCCAAGTCCCTTACATTCAGCAGCCTCTAGGGCTTGGTCAGGGAGACTACCCAAACCTCAGCACTCTCTTCCCCGGTCCTCTGGGCCATCTTATAAATCCTTCTAGATCTTCTGGGCAACTGTCACCCCTTTCCTAATGAGGACCCTGCAACAGCTCAGTCTGCATAGGCGAACAGCTGCCCCTCTTCAGGCAATCAGCCCTTAGCCTAGCTAATTAGTTATGCTACCCCTCAGCTAGGGAGACTGATGTGACAGAAACTGGCCAGGGATTCACCCTGCCCCCAGCACCCTGTTACTGATGGCATTATGGAATGGAGAAAGCTATATGTTAGGAACTTGACCCCTAGCTCCCAGAGATCTCTGAGTGAATTTTTTCTGTCCCACAAGCATTGCCCAAAAGACACTGTGCCAGACAGTAGCCAGTGGCACCCTAAGATACCTACCCATGGTGCACTGAACTCTGCATCAACACAAACACTCTGGTGAATATGCACAGCGCTGACACCAGCAGCCACGCATGAACCTCCACAAAAGCTACACAAACTTTGACAGCTGTATGCCAAAGTCATGCATCAACCAAAGTCATGTAGACATGGCCAAAGAAGCAAGAAAGCAAAGGAAAAGAACCCACAAAGTTTTTAAAATCTCATTACTTTTAAGCCAGTCTTCTGTCTGTTTGAAGTCTGACTCATGATTTTTGAATGCTTGAGGTCGGCAATATTGGGAATGTGATGTAAACCTGCAGATACTGTCAGAGAGAGAAGATGTAGTTACTTTCATCTTAATGTTTTAAATCTGACTAGCTTTCAAGCTGATGGTGTAAACATCAGAATCTGACAACTAAGAGGAAATGAATATGCAGGTATGGACTACATCATTCAAGTTGCCTCATATAGGTGGACTCTTGTACCTGGGCAAAACCCTACTGAAATGAATGAGACTTGACAGAAGTGCAGAGATTTGACCATGGAGATCAGATTGCAGGGTAATTAGTTGATGCAGATCATGGGTCTGACCCTGCAGACAATCAATCCCTATTTTGATATTTTAAATTTGATTAAATTATAGTATATGACCTTAGTGGTGCAAATGGCTTCAAGCAGACAGATCACTGGGCCTGTGCACCTAGAATATTTATGCAGGTAGAGCTGGAGATAGAAGCCATTGGGCTGGGTTTAAAGTAGATGGAGACAGGATGATGCGAGGGCAGAAGATCTATGGCTACTAGCACATTCTCTTCTACCGTACATGGAATTAAACCCAGGAATCCTCAGTCTTTACATTCCTCTACTGCCAGCAAATAGGTATGAAACCCACTCGCAAAGTGTGTTTTTTATCCCTTCTCTTGTGACTAGTCCACATAGCAAATATACTAAACCATAAACCTAATACTGCTACACTTTCCTTTTTTAGTTCAAGTGATAGAGTCTTCGCTGTGGATCTATAGGTCCCAATTCTGCTTATGACCAAATTCTGCTGATATTGGGGATAACTAGTTTGCTGGCATAATTATGTCAAAAAAAAGTCACTCCCTAATGGATAAAGTTCTGCCAGCAAAAAAGTGCTTTTTAAGGTATAGCTTATTTAGTTTGGGGAACTGATATAAATTATGTCCTCAAAAGAGTTCTTTTGCTGATATAAGCTGCGTCTCCTCTAGGAGGGTTGGCTGATAAAGCTATACCAGCAAACCCTTTCTAGTATAAGCAATGCCTAATTTTTGAATACTCAACTCTGCTGCGATAACATATTTTTATTTTATTGCCATGTTGTGACATTCCTCTCCTGCAATCTGACCTGGCGTGCCACTGTGCGCCCCAATTCTCTACTCCAGGGTCCTGACTTAACCAGCTTTGCTGTGTGAACCCCCACTCCTATGTCAGCTCATGCTTAGCCCCCAGCATGTAATCGGCCTCTCAGACAGTGAAAGTGTGCTTTCACTAACCACTCATGGGATGATCCCAGATGAAACCTTGGGAACTTCTGTCTTGCAAGGTTCAGTGTACACCCCTTGGGCCTTGCAAGCTTGTGACGGGATGCACATCCGTGCACCTCTACGGCATGATCTATGTAACGTTTCTGTTCAGTTTTGCAATGTAATTGTGTGATTTGATGCCAAATATGCCATACCAGATTCCTTTGTGAATGCTCATATCATATTCTACATAATTACCATGGCACCATGTTTTCTACAGCAACATGTATGTACAGATGTGAAGCATGTTACAAGGTTCAGACTCTCAGGACTATCTCTAGCACAGAGGCTGGAGCATTACATGACAAAGAAACTGCAAATGTCCTCCCTGACTCAGGTAAGAGGAGAGAGGGACTGAGGGGGGGTTGGAAACAAAGAGAGACTGAGGGGGAAGCTGCAGGCTTTTTTCAGGGAGACTCCATCTTGCAGCCAACTTCAAGCAAGATCTGGGCCCTGCCTTGTAATAGGCAGAGAATGGCTGTAAACCACCAAACAGCCAAATACTTTGCACATAATCTTGGTCTATGAGGTCAGTTTAGGTAGAGATGTTAGATTAATATGCGCTTTATACCTTTTATTTGATAGTGGTCACTCCTTACTCATTTATAGTATGATTCTGCCTTGATTGGACATGTTCTCACTTGAAATTGTACTCTGATCATTAAACTAACTAGTATTTGTTTTATCTAAAGCTGTGTGGTATTTAGAGGGTGTGGATGTAGGAGGCTGGGCACAACCCACTTTTCTGTTAAGTGGTCAGATTTGAGACTATGGTGATTGGGGGTGGGTCCCAATCCCTGTAAGACAGTAGCTCCTGGTGTAATATCTGGGGCTCGGGGTGCTCACTTGGGATACGTCTACACTGATGCCTTAGGTCGACCTAAGGATGCTTAAGTTGACCTACAGAACTCTGTGTCCACACTGGGTGCTTAAGTCGATTTAAGCACTACCTTAAGTCGACTTATTAGCACCACCTCTGAAGGTTGACTTAAGGCTTAAGTCGACCTTATTAAGTTGGCTTAAGTTGACTTAATAATAGTCAGGTCAGACTATTTCAGCAAATCAAAGCAGTTGTTTAGATTCAAACAGTGTGGACCAACATACTAGGAGGAGGGGAGGTAGAGAGAGGGCAAAATCACCTTTTGTAATAAGAAAGCCAACTGATGTCTCTTTTCAAGCCCAGGGTAATGGTATCAAATTTGTATATGAATTCTAACTCTGTAGTTTCTCTTTGAACTTTTGATTTGTAATTAACGTGTAATTCACACAGGAGATCCACTTTCTGGACACTACAGTACAAATAAGTGATGGACACATAAACACCACCCTATATTGAAACCTACTGACCACTATAGTTACCTACATCCCTCTAGCTTTTATCCAGGACACACCACACGATCCATTGTGACAGCCAACCCCTAATATATAACCGCATTTGCTCTGATCCCTCCGAGAGAGAGACAGACACCTTCAGGATCTCTATCAAGCATTCTTAAAACTGCACTACCCACCTGGGGAAGTGAGAAAACAGACTGACAGAGGCAGACAGGTATCCCGAAGTCAACTACTACAGGACAAGTCCAATAAAGAAAACAACAGAAAATCACTGGTCATCACCTAGAGCCCCAAAGTCAAACCTCTACAGCACATCATGAAGGATCTACAGCCTATCCTACTAGATGATCCTCACTCTCTCAAGCTTGGGGAGGCAGACCTCTCCTCACTTACAGACAGCCCCTCAACATTAAGCAGGTCTGTAGTTGCTGGTGAATATCTAACTACAGAAACATTAAGGCAGGCATATATCCCTGCAACAAACCTCATTGCCAACTTGGTTTGCATATCTGCACAAATGATGCCATCATAGGACCTAATCAAACCAGCTACTCCATCAAGGGCTCATTCACCTGCTCATCCACCAATGTGATATATGCCATCATGTGATAATTCCCCTCTATTCGACACTGGTCAGGCCGCATCTGGAATACTGTGTCCAGTTTTGGGCTCCCCACTACAGAAAGGATGTGGACTAATTAGAAAGAGTCCAGCGGAGGGCAACAAAAATGATTAGGGGGCTGGGGCACATGACTTATGAGGAGAGACTGAAGGAACTAGGCTTATTTAATCTACAGAAGAGAAGACTGAGGGGAGATTTGATAGCAACCTTCAACTACTTGAAGGGATGCTCCAAAGAGGGAGCTAGGCTGTTCTCGATGGTAGCAGAGGACTGAACAAGGAGCAATGGTTTCAAATTACAGCTGGGGAGGTTGACGTTGGATATTAGGAAAAACTTTCTCACTAGGAGGGTGGTGAAGCATTGGAATGGGCTATCTAGGGAGGTGGTAGAATCTCCATCTTTGGAGGTTTTTAAGGCCCAGTTAGACAAAACCCTGGCTGGGGTGATTTAGTGGGAGTGGTCCTGCTTTTTAGCAGGGGGTTGGACTAGATGACCTCACAAGGTCCCTTCCAACCCTATTGTTCTATGATTCTATGTGCCAACAGTGCCCCTCGGACTCATACATTGGACAAACTGGACAGTTTCTGCGCAAAAGAATAAAAGGACACAAATCTGATGTCAGGAATAACATTTCAAACCAATAAGGGAACATTTCAATCTCCCTGCTCACTCTGTGAAAAGTATGTTAATTGCTGTCCTTAAACAGGTTAATTACAAATCAAAGGTTCAAAGAGAAACTGCAGAGTTAGAATTCACATGCAAATTTGATACCATTACCTTGGGCTTGAAGAGAGACATCAGATGGCTTTCTTATTACAAAAGGTGAAACTGTGGTAGGGACATGAGTTTAGTGTTTATTGTTTTGTATTGTCTGCACTCTCCTGTGCTTTACATGAAGTATAAAAGAGCATTAATGTGTTGGAGTCTTAGGAAAGTGTGCCGCCCTTCACACCTACCTCATGCCCCTGACATGCTAAAACTGATGCATCATACCATTTGGGGGAGTTCTGGGAGAAGGGTGTGTTTAAATACCAGGAAATCAGAGGTGTTAGGGATGCACCCAGAAAGACCAGGTAGCTGGACAGTGGCTTCCAACACGCACCAGGGGGTGTTAGACAGAAGGTCTGAGCAATAGGAGTGGGCCAAGAGACCCCAAGATTGGGGCAGTGGCTGGATGGGGTTCAGGCATCAAAAACGTAATACATCCCAGGGATCCAGAGCACATTGGCTCAAATGCCTCTCATAGCACACTTAGTGCGGAGCCAGCAGGGGGCACTCACTAGGATCTGACACATCCCTCATCATAGTACTTTGTACTTAATGCATCTCTCGGAGCATCTTGAAGCATTTCAGAAATACTAATGAAGGAGGCTTCACAACACCGCTGTGAGATAGGTATTCTCCTTGTCTGCTAATTTGCTTGTTTCAAAACAATACGTTTGCACAGTTGCTAATAATAATGTGGTATAATTGCACAGCACTACTGAGCAGGATATGGGATGAATCCCCTGTACTTCTAAGAAAACGCATATTTTTACAGTTATCATAATAAAGAAGGCTGCAAGAATTTGTCTAAATGTCACATAATTCAATTTCACCAGCACAAGTATTCACACTGGTGCAGACGCAAACTGCAACAGTCCTCTGTTCAAAAGTGATTTATTTAAATGATTTTATAGTTAAATTTGCACATAGAAATTCATTCACAGGCTTTGTTTGACTAGGACCTGGGAAATCATTTTGATAATTCCTGTAAATGTATGAAATTTTAGACTTGAAGGGATTTGTCCAAACCTTCCTCCAGTTAGTAAATGTTTCTAATCCATCCAGGTAACAGAAGCAATAAAACGCATGACCTAAGGTAATCAGGCATACAGGATAAATAGCAAGTATTTGAATGAATAGTTTCAGCAAACAATCCATGAGCCAGAACAGTCTCTGGACATCTTTGATGTGGGGGAAAAATAAACTAAAAATGGAAAAAAGAACCTTGGCTTTCACTTTTGAAAAAGGAGGACAGAATATAGTTTTGACTTGCACCCCCTATTTCCCATACAAGTCAGATCAAATTCTTGAGCCTTTTCCTTTAAAAAATGGCATTGAAAACAAACCTATGCAAACTAATTAGTAGGGCTGAATAAAACATGCAGCTGTGCTCACTCTTTGTTGCCAGGTTTTGCGTCTTCTCTTGAATCTTGCAATTGCCGTTTTTGTTTTTTTTTAAGTCTCGGCTCCTGAAGCCAAGTGATTAGGTGAGAAATTCTGCTTTAATTTCTAAGAAAATATTTAGTCCTCATGGTTTCAGAAATGAGCTTGAAAATGTGAGTGCACTTGGGAGGCCAGAAATCAGAAGGCAAAGAAAAAGATCCCTCAATTTATTTATGTATTTTTTAAATTTCATGATTTTTTGAGGTCTGATGTATGGTTTTTGAATGTTTGGGGTTGGCTATACTGTTCTTCTTCCATAGAAGAAGCTTAAAGGGGGCCTTACTAAGTCGACTTAGAGAGCAGCAAGCTCCCTTCTGCCCCAGACCACTCGGCTCCCTTCTGCTCGGGACTTCCCACGTCCCGGGCAGAAGGGAACCCTCCTAGCCTGGACCACTAGGGTCCCGGGGACAACTTCCCCGGACCCAAGTGGTCCGGGCCAGGAGGAAGAGCTGGAGTCCCAGGCTCCAGCTGCCCGCTGCTGAGCAGTTGGAGCACGGGCTGAGACCCGCACTCCAGCTGCTCAGCAGTGGGCAGCTGGAGCGGAGATCCCGGCAGG
>ML686154.1:1640061-1667894 GCA_007922175.1 Pelusios castaneus
GCCAGGACCACTCGGTCCCGGCTAGGGGGAGCCCCAGTCAGCGCCGTGCTCCAGCTGTTTAGGGGGCCTCTCTAAACAACTGGAGCGCGGTGCCGGCTGGGTCTCTCACCTGAGTGGTCCCGGCGAGAAGGAACTCCCAAGGTCCCTTCTTGCCGGGATGCCCACTCCAGCTGCCTGCTGCTGAGCAGCTGGAGCGCGGGTCTCCAGCTCTCCCTCCTCATCGGGACCGCAGGGTCCTGGCTAGGAGGGAGCGTGAGGAGTGTGGGGCTTCCAGCTGAGCAGCTGGATCACGGGTCCTGAGGAGAAGGAAGCGAGCCCCGCGGTCCCTTCTTGCCGGGACCACCCATGCCCTAAGTCAACTAAGTCGACTTAGGGCTACCCCACATCTACACTGGCTTAAGTCGACTTAAATAGTCGACTTAAGCCTCAAACTCGAGTTTCTACCAGGTCTTATAAAGTTGACTTTGAATTTCATTAAGTTGACTTAAGCAGCTGCTTAAGTCCACTTAAGGAAGCTGTAGTGTAGATGTGGGGTAATTAAGTCGATTTAAGCACGCTTAAGTCAACTTAATTTTCAAGTGTAGACGCACCCTGAGAGTCTTGTATGTCAAAACTAACTTTAAATTTCACTCTGACATCCACTGGAAGTCTGCATAGATTTTGGAGCACAGATGCAATGTGCCACTCCTATGGGAAATACTACTTGCTAAGTAGACAGCCACAATCTGTACTTGCTGAAGTTTCCAGATAATCTCACTATATGGTCCCATGTAGAACACGTTGCAGTAATCCAAACACTAGATGACAAAAGCAAGAAGAGCTGCTGTGAAGTTAGCATCCAGGAGAAGAGAACAGAGCTCTTTCACCAAATGTAAATGATTAAAAAACACACTAATTCCTGCTGCCTGCATATCTAAAAGCAACTAGATATCCATCGAGTTTCCCAGGTGGTAAACCTTAGCAACAAATGGGAGGGCAAATGCCCTCAGTGAGGAGAATGTGTATAATCTGTCATTTAGAATCATAGAACAATAGGGATGGAAGGGACCTCGTGAAGTCATCTAGTCCAACCCCCTGCTAAAAAGCAGGACCACTCCCACTAAATCACCCCAGCCAGGGTTTTGTCTAACCAGGCCTTAAAAATCTCCAAAGATGGAGATTCTACCACCTCCCTAGGTAACCCATTCCAAGGCTTCACCACCCTCCTAGTGAGAAAGTTTTTCCTAATATCCAACGTCAACCTCCCCAGCTGTAATTTGAAACCACTGCTCCTTGTTCTGTCCTCTGTTACCATCGAGAACAGCCTAGCTCCCTCCTCTTTGGAGCATCCCTTCAAGTAGTTGAAGGTTGCTATCAAATCTCCCCTCAGTCTTCTCTTCTGTAGACTAAATAAGCCTAGTTCCTTCATTCTCTCCTCATACGTCATGTGCCTCAGCCCCCTAATCATTTTTGTTGCCCTCCGCTGGACTCTTTCTAATTTGTCCACATCCTTTCTGTAGTGGGGAGCCCAAAACTGGACACAGTATTCCAGATGCGGCCTGACCAGTGTCGAATAGAGGGGAATTATCACATCCCTCGATCTGCTGGCAATACTCCTACTGATGCAGCCTAATATGCCATTGGCCTTTTTGGCAACAAGAGCACACTGTTGGCTCATATTCATCTTCCCGTCCACTATAACCCCCAGGTCCTTTTCTACAGCACTGCTACCTAGCTGATCGGTCCCTAGCCTGTAGCAGTGCATGGGATTTTTCCATCCTAAGTGTAGGACTTTGCCCTTGTCTTTGTTGAACCTCATGAGGTTTCTTTCGGCCCAGTGTTCCAATTTGTCCAAGTCTCCCTGGATCCTGTCCCTGCCCTCCAGAGTATCTACTATTCCCCCCAGCTTAGTGTCATCTGCGAACTTACTAAGAACGCAGTCTATTCCATCATCAAGATCATTAATGAAGATGTTGAACAGAACCGGCCCCAGGACCGACCCCTGGGGC
This sequence comes from Pelusios castaneus, assembly GCA_007922175.1. NCBI lineage: Eukaryota > Metazoa > Chordata > Testudines > Pelomedusidae > Pelusios > Pelusios castaneus. Next base: position 1,642,050 of record ML686154.1, read on the forward strand.
ACTCCACTCATTACCAGTTGCCAACTAGACATCGAGCCATTGATTCCTACCCGCTGAGCCCGTTGATCTAGCCAGTTTTCTATCCACCTTACGGTCCACTCGCCCAACCCATACTTCCTTAACTTGCTGATGAGAATGCTGTGGGAAAGCGTATCAAAAGCCTTGCTAAAGTAGAGGTATACTATGTCAACGGCACTTCCCGCATCCACAAATCCAGTCATCTCATCACAGAAGGAAATCAGGTTGCTCAGGCATGATTTGCCCTTGGTGAATCCATGTTGACTGCTCCTGATCACTCTATTTTCCACCAAGTGTTTCAGGATGGATTCTTTGAGGACCTGCTCCATGATTTTCCCAGGGACTGAGGTGAGGCTGACTGGTCTGTAGTTCCCCGGATCCTCCTTTTTCCCTTTCTTGAAGATAGGTACTATATTTGCCTTTCTCCAATCCTCCGGGACCTCCCCCGTTCGCCACGAGTTCTCAAAGATAATGGCCAGCGGCTCTGCAATCACTTCAGCCAACTCCCTCAGCACCCTCGGATGCAGTTCATCCGGCCCCATGGACTTGTGCATGTCCAATTTCTTTAAGTAGTCCCTAACCTGACTTTCCATCACCGAGAGCAGCTCTTCTCTCCATTCCGTGTTACCCCGTGTAGTAGCCTGGGAGCTGGCCCTCCCTGTGAAGACTGAAGTAAAAAAAGCATTCAGTACTTCAGCCTTTTCCACATCATCCACCACAAGGGTGCCTGCCCCATTCAGTAAGGGACCTACACCACCCCTGATCCTTTTCTTGTTGCTAACATACTTATAGAACCCCTTTCTGTTACTCTTCACATCTCTTGCTAGCTGCAACTCCAATTGTCCTTTGGCCTTTCTGATTTTATCCCTGCAGTCCCGAGCAATATCTTTATACGCCTCCCTTGTCATCTGTCCAAGCTTCCACTTCTTGTAAGCTTCCCTTTTATGTTTCAGCTCCCCGCAGAGTTCCCTGCTAAGCCACGCTGGGCGCCGTCCACATTTGCTGTTCTTTCTGCACATCGGAATGTTATCTTCCTGTGCCTTTAACAGGGTTTCTTTAAAATACAGTCAGCTGTCTTGGACACCTTTCCACTTCAGATCAGCCTCCCAAGGGATCCTGCCCATCAGCTTCCTAAGGGAGCCAAAATCTGCTTTTCTGAAGTCCAGGGTGTGTGTTCTGCTTCTTTTCTTCCTTCCATTGATCAGGATCCTGAACTCTACCATCTCATGGTCGCTGCTGCCCAGGTTGCCATTTACTTCTACTTCCCTGATCAATTCTTCTCTGTTTGTGAGCAATAGGTCTAGAGATGCAAGGCCCCTAGTTAGTTCCTCCAGCATTTGTACTAGGAAGTTATCCTCAATATTCTCCAAAAACTTCCTGGATTGCCTGTGCACTGCTGTATTACCTTCCCAGCAGATGTCAGGATAATTGAAGTCCCCTATAAGAACCAGGGCCTGCGATGATCTGGAAACTTCTATTAGTTGTCCATAGAATGCCTCACTCACCTCCTCCTTCTGGTCTGGCGGTCTGTAGCAGACACCCACCACAACATTCCCCTTGTTGCATTCTCCCCTAAACTTAACCCACAGACTTTCAGCCAACTTGTTTCCACTTTCATAGTGGAGCTCCGAGCAGTCATACAGCTCTTTTACATATAACGCTACTCCTCCCCCCCTTTTTCCCTGCCTGTCCTTCCTGAACAATTTATATCCATCCATGGCAGTGCTCCAGTCATGCAAGTTATCCCACCACATTTCTGTTATTCCAATTATATCATAGTTCCTTGTCTGTGCCAGTACTACCAATTCTTCCTGCTTGTTTCCCAGGCTCTTTGCATTTGTGTACAGGCACCTAAGATACCGGGCCCATTGCCCTACTTTGACCTGTCGATTCTCCCTCTTGTTGTATCTTCCTCCTTGCAATTTCTACTGGTGTCCTCCTTCCCCACTCGCCTGAGGTATTATGACTTCATTAGGAAATAAAAAACAGTTATTTGACTCCCCCCCCCCCCGTTCCAACTACCCTCTCTTTTATTCCTGCTGTTACAGCCCCAGGACCCCCCAAGTTCCATCCCTTCCCCCAGGTCTCCCTCAGTTTCACTTACCTGTGGGCTTTGGTCACCTTCCCCCTTCAAACCTAGTTTAAAGCCCTCCTCACTAGGTTAGCCAGTCTGCTTCCAAATACGCTCTTCCCCTTCCTCGATAGGTGGAGTCCATCTCTGCCTAGCAGTCCTTCTTCCTGAAACAGCACCCCCTGGTCGAGGAAGCCAAAGCCCTCCTGGTAACACTATCTCCGCAGCCAGGCATTCACCTCCAGGATGCATCTGTCTCTGCTCAGGCCCCTACCCTTGACCGGAAGGATCGAGGAGAACACCACCTGTGCACCGAACTCCTTCACCCGTGCTCCCAGAGCCCTGTAGTCACCTTTGATCTGCAGATTCCTTTGTGAATCTCTGCCAACTAGCTTTCAACCCTGCCCCAATCTATTGTATACCATATACATCACCAGCCAGGTTGGAACAAATGTGAAAATAAACTGTGTACAGAAAAATGTAAACATGTAATGTTAAACCAACTCTCAAAACCAACTCTCTTCTAGTGTAAATAATACCCAACAAGCATGTATTTCCTTTATATCTACAGTGGGATTCTCCAGATTTGAGTAGTATTTAAGTGTGGTTAGCTTGGTTTTTAACCCAACTACACTTTTACAATTTGGAGGCCTCCTAGGCAGTAAAATCATAATTTGTTGAGTTTTTTTTTTTAAACTTGAGGAATTTAAATAGATTTATATATTTTATCGCCCATTCTTGTCCCTAGGTGGCTCTACTTCCTGGCTGAAACTTCATGACGCGGAAGTTGGATCTTTTTTTGACCATGAAGTGAAACATTTTACTGGACAATTCTGAATGATCAGTTTTAGAAAGCGTGGTTAGGATGTAGAATCATACTTCGAATTCCAACAGCTAAATTTTGTCCTTTTTTTTGTTCTATACATCTCTCTGACAATCATATACTGCTTATGATAATCTAAACTTCAGTTGCCAAAATAAATTAACAAAGTATATTTTTCATGCTGTATCACCCTATCCTCTCTGTTTGACACTTTGTTCACTAACTAAAATGAGAGGTCCCATTGCAGGATCAGGGCATAAGTGAACAAAGACATAAGCATATGTATAATTTACTCATATGAGTAGTCTCGTTTTCTTCAATACAATATTTGTGCTATTAAAGTTAAACAAATGGTTAAACATTTGCAAGATCCAGCCTGTCATGGCCAGGATGTAGGCAGCCAGATCTAGTTGTCAGCAACTTGGATCAGAGGCTAATGTTCAGGTTACCAGGAATCAGGCAAGACAAAGTAATCCAAACAGGGTCAGACATTACTCAGGTCACTAAGAATCTGGCAAGAGATAGTTGAACTAATCTGTTCTGTTTAGGTCACCAGGAGTCAGGCCAATGTCAGAGCCAACATAACTGGGACAGTGTCAAAGGAGAAGTCTCACAGAGGCCAGTTCTGCAGACAGCCACTTCTACTGCTCTTAGGGAGCCTGGCCTGACCAATCAGAGGGCTCATTGTTCCTCCAATTAGAGCCCACGGAGGCCTCCCTGATGTAGTTTCAGGTTTCATGGTCTCTCCACCCAATCAGCTGCTAGTAAAGTGCTGGGTAAGACTAGTGCAGTACCTGCTGATTAGGAGCTCTGCAAACCAGATTCAATATCCAGGGGGTCATGACATACCCTTTACTTACAACAGGGGTGGACAAAATTGACTCTCGGCTAAGCACCAGCAATTTTACTTTTGATCGGTAGAGGGCACTCCTCCATTACATTTCTGGAGAGGAGCTAGGGGACAGGCTACTAAAACTGGTCGCCATGGTGACCAGAAACAAACATTTGTCAAGGCCTGACTTAACTATTTGGCAAAATTTAGTAATCCACAATCTTAGCCATTAATGTGACTCGTGATAATGTGACTTGGCAAGGTTTTACTGTAAACCCAAGTTGATTTAAGTTCCAAGTACATTAAAAAAAACCCAAATGTATACATTTGAATGCTGCAAATAAAGTCTAATACCAGTTTCTCCTTTGCTTACCTGCTGACACTTGAGTTCATGTCCTCAGTGTTTTATATGTCTCCAAATGAAGATACCAAATATATTTAAACCAACTTCTTTCCACTCTTGTAGTATCAGTATCAGTGGCATTGGCAACTATTGCAGAAGCAATGCAAAATTTCAAGAGCCTGAACTCAGCTATGGCAATGACTTTCGGTTCTCCATGTAAGACTTTTCAGTTCTCCATAATTTAAAAGGGGATTAGCTCAAGGTGCATTTTACAGCAAAATTAAAATATTGCTGTAAGGAAATACACAAAGTAATAAAAACACATAACTTATAGAGGTCAACTATATGCACAGGCAGCTGGTTTGAGTCAGTTCATTTTTTGCTATAATAAATTGGAAGATACAACTATCAGAAATCCCAGCTGGCCATTTACCTACCAGTTCCTAGAGGCATTCAGGTCCCTTCACCATCTCAATCATATCTTCACTATTTAAAAAGTTAAGGGGATAGAATTCTTATGATGATTCCCCCCCCCCCCCCCCCCACACACACACACCCTGTGCTTAGGGCCACTTCCAGTTGAGAATCAAAAAGTTTTATAACTTTCCCCCTTCCTCCCAGCAGGCAAATTTTCTTTATCCTTACAGTATTCTGAAAAGAACAGGCACTGGCAGATTTCAATACCTTGTGAGGCAGCTAAGTATCCACCCTATTTTACAAATGGGAGTAGTGAAAAACCTAGGGTTTATGGGCTACATCCTGAAAGGTACCAACCAAGTACCTACTGGGAAATGACTGGTGCTACTACCCTGGCTGTGTCTAGCTCATAAGTCTGTCTCTCTCACCGGCAGAAGTTGGTCCAGTAAAAAGATATTATCTTTTTATATTATCTCGTCAAGCTTGTCTCTCCCACAACCAGTCATCAGACTGTTACAACCAAACTTCACCTTAGGATCCCATGAGTTCACAAGCCAACTGGGTCCTAGCAGCATGCAGTCACTGTCTCTATTCATGGTCTCTCTGGCACTTTCCTAGGGGACAGATGCCCTGTCTGGCACCCACTCTTGAGATGTGGGACCCTCCAGCCCCACTGCCATTGGCCTTGAGATCAGTGCTAAGGCCCCCAAGCCACCCCGATAGCTTACAGGCACTCTAATCTAGTTGATCTCTTTGGTGATCACGCAATCAAAAAGCGAGGACAGGCTTTGCAAAGGAACTTCTTAAATATAAAACTCTGCACTCTTGGTTAGCACACCTAACAACTGATGAGCTATTCAACAGCTGATCAGCTGTTCGCTGCACTCCTTGCTGGCAGCTGCTTCAGCCCTGCCCCAGAAGTCACAGAGGTCCCAACCCCTGTGACCATCCAACCACAATCTGCATTAAACAGTTCACTGATACAAAGCAGAAATCCACAGATTTGCAGGACTGTCTGTGGGGGCACAGAAAGGGCCCCTCCAAAAGCAGCCAGATTTGGATTTCTGTGCATGCCCCTGCCACTCTAAAGAGTTCTTGGAGCTTTGATTAATAGCCTGATGAGGAAGGGGAGCCCATTTCACCCCCTTCTCCAGCGTGTCTTCTCTTGCTGGTGACGCTAGGGCTTTTCTTTTTTGTGTGTGCACGTGTACACGTGTGTGTGTGGCAGGGGAAATACTGCCATTGAAGGCAAAGCCCCACTGGCGGAATGACTCCTGGACCTTGTCACACCTTACCTGACATAGTCTGTTCACCACGTGCCAGGACCCTGCTGGCATAGGGATGATAAAATTAATAACTGCGGCAGTGATAAATATTTCAGAAAACAAAAAGGAATTAATAAACTGACACAGATATATTCCTCAGATGGTCACAATTCATCCTGAGTTCCCACTGAAGTCAGTAGGGATTGAGCAACTCCCAGGAGGCACTCAGCACTGTGTAAGGCTGGGTTCTGAACACCAGATGTTGCACCCATTGGAGCTGATGGCAAAGCTCCCATTGACATGAGTAGTGTAGCATCAGGCCCAAAGTCATAAGGGAGATTGTGATAAGGTGAAACTCCTCACTTGCCTTGGAAAGTTCAATGAAGGCAAAGAAGGAGGCCACAACTGAGGTGAATCAGGCAGCCACGTAATATCTCAATGAGTAAGGGAGCCCAGCTATGGAGGAATGAGCTGGGCTGTGCTTACAAGGACAGGAAATTAAAAGCAGTAAGTGCTGCTATTAAGAAAGGCCAGTCACGAACGGGGAAGCAGTGTTTGGAGGCTGCTGTCATGTTCTGGGAGGAGAGTTTTGGAACTGGTAAACTCAGAGAGAGAAAATGAACCGGGCTAGGAAAGAAAGGCCCATGGCTGCTGAGGTAAAGGTCCCTGGACTGGGAACTCTTCTTAGAGAGTGGGCCTGGGTTCCCCTACCAGCCAATGAAGATTGGCTCAGTGTGTTAACGCCAGCAGGTTTGGAAAGACTTAGTTCTCAGGAAAAGAATTTCTTTAATGACCTGGCCACAGACACAAGCCACAAAATGGTGATTACGTGTCAGGGAGTGAGTGGGGTTGCAGACTAAAGCAGAACAAGGAGAAGGTATCATCAGAGAGAGAGTGCAAGCTGGCTGAGCTAATTCCCAAGATAACCAGGAAGAGGCACTGTGTGAAGTAAAGGAATACCAGAGGTCCATGGCTAAGTTGGCTTTGTAGCAAGTCATCCCCTAGACTCTTTTTGGTTCTTTCAGGGTTCAGTTCCCATTGACCCACAAAGGACTCACCACTCCCTGTAGTGGCAATCACCTGTGTCCTTTAGTTACAGTGCACATAGTTCTAGACTCAGGTACTCTACAGGCTCAGAAACACAGTCTGTACATCCTATCTAGCCAATTGATCATCAGCCTTATATGCTCCTTAGCCATGTTTCTCTCTCCGCTTCCTCCTCTGGCCCATTTATCAACCACTAGCAGGCTAACAGCTGTTCCCCTTCTCCTCATTAGGCTAAAGCTCTGACTCAGCCTAATCAGGGGCTGCAGCTGTTGCCTGTATTGCCCTATCTCCAGGGGCAGACTTGACAGAGGTAGGTAAGGGTTTTTTTTCACCTCCTGCCCTATAAACAGATATAAAATGTGGATGTTCCAACTTCTGGTTCTGTGCTTAACTACAATTACACAAATAAAATTATTTTTGAAACTCATGTAGCCTAAGTAGATGAGATAAATAAAGTTAATAGAAAAGTAGGCAGGCAAAAATATCAATTATTCTTGTCTTTGCAGGTGATTTTTGGATGATAAGTTGAGCTATTAGATATATAGACTTCCAGCTCATTGCTGTTTTAGTAAGTTCCTCCTATTTTCTGCTAATTCAAGCCCTTTTTTGTAACCACAGCTCTCTTCCTGGTAATTTTCTACAGATTTCAGCTTGTTCAGTGTTTTTTCAAATGAAGAATTTGCCTGTGGTATAATTTACATGAGTGAACTGACAGAAGTTAGGTCATAAATATTACAATAAAGATCACTGATTCAGTGTGTGTTACATATTTCTCTTGTTTGATTTAATTTCCGGACTGATCATCACACTTTTGTTTACCTATATATTCTCCTATTTATGCACTTGTTTCCACAAGTGACTCCCCACATATAGCATTTACACAGTAGGAAATTACATTGGGGATATAATAAATGTGCACTGCTTTCCTGATATTCCAAGAAAAGGTTCTTCCTGAGTGATTGACAGCTACCCAGTGAGACAGTAAGATGGTTTCTGAGTTAACAAGCTCGAGCTTTCAAAGAGGAAAAGTGTCAGGGGCCCAAATGGGCTGAGTTTTCCATTCTAAGTATTTGGGGAGGAACCTCCTATACCCCATTCCTGAACAAAGTAAAAAACGTGCTTTAGGTTAAGAAATGTGGCCCTATATAGTGGAACTGCAGAAGTTCAGCCAGGCCTGTCCTTAGCAGGGAGAGTGGAGGTGACCATCCTGGGCCTGTGGTTCTGTGGGCCCCAGGCTGCTACCCACCCTCACTGCAGCACTGCCCCCTCCAAGATTAGTCAGATCAATATAGCCTTCTGGAACTTACATAACTGAGACAAGCGTATAGATTGTGGGGACTGGGATATTTGCAATTTAAGTTTTTCCTATATGGAAACACTCATTTTTCGTCAGTTTGTACCCAACTGTTCAGTTTTAAAATGGATTCTGTCACAGTTTGGAGGCTTTTTTAGTGTCAGTGCACAACTCATCCAACTTCCTAAGGGAAAGTCAAGGAAAAGTTATCCATGATGCCAGCCTCCATTGCCCACTTGTTAAATTTTCAAACAAGCACCTTTGTGCTTTCTCCCATGCTTCCCTTCACAGTTGGGAAGAGTTCCCTACAAACATGCGCAAAACGAACTCATTATTCTCCTTCAAAACTCTTTGTCCATGATGCCTACAAAAAATCTTCACACCAATTAGGCCTATGATGCGCAGAGACCACTGACTATCATGCTGACTAATACTATCCCATTATTTCCTGTTATTTCCTTGCACTCCCCCATCTGTCTGAATCCATCCATAGTCTCTTGTTTTTACACATAAATGTAACCACTTTGGAGCATGGATGGTCTTTTTACTTTAGGGTTTTTTTTACAGTGTCTAACACCGAGGGGGATGGGTCACATCCACTGTATGGTGGGCCACACGTGGTGGCGCTTATAAAATAAACAAATACATGAAAATAAAACAAATGATAAAATATTGTATTTATAAAAATAAATAACATACAATAAAAATAAGGGAAAATAAAATAAAATTCCAGTGCTGCCGAGCCCTGAGGGAAGTGTCTGTTGCGCTCCTGACCAGAGACTGGGCCACTGTGGTTTGGCCCGTGTGCCACTGAGTCTGCAAGAAGAAGGAGTGGAGTCAGGAGTGGTAACCGCACTCTGGGCCACCAGCCAGACCCAGGCTGTAGTTTGCCCACCTCTAATCTAGCACAATGGGGGCCTGGTTCAGGGAGTTTTTATGGTATGTCTACACTGCACACTAAACCTGGATAGACTGGGCTCGTAAGCTTGGTATTTCCAAGCCTGTGCTGGAACACGCACACTGCATTGTAAACACAGGTTTAAAATGGCTGGATTCGGGTCTTACAGCTGTGCTGCTAATGCTGCACAACAGGGAACCTCTGATTTGGGACTGTGCTTTGAGCTGCATCTACATTGCCAACTGACAGGGCTTGAATCCAAGTCAAAGCAGGACTTGGGTTCCGATCCACCTCGTTCATAGACTCCTAAGATTCAGGTCCTGAGGGCTTGCTGATCCGAGTCAGACTGATTTGTGTGTGGATGATGGGGGGCTTAGCCTCAAACCTGAGTCAGAACCCAGGCATAGGGTGCAGTATAGACACTGTTGGCACTATGGTAATACAAATAATAATGCAACACACAGTAACACTGCAGGGTTTATGTGGTAATGAGAGCCTAGCATAGCCCCTGCACTCCAGAGTGAATTTCAGAATATGTCCTAAGGGTCAATGGCATACACAGACATCTTTGTCATATATACAGAAAAGGTAGTAGAGGTGTAACCACCATGAAAAAAATGAATCAACATTGAGACATGTTTGAAAAATTACTCAGCAGTCCAGTGAGAGCTGTCTGAAAGCCTGCAGCTCAGGACATGTTTCAGTGACATATCAAATGCATGCACAAACTCGGTGTGTTACAATAGAAGAAACCAGGAAGAGCTGCATGCAGATAATACAGTACATCAAAGAGGAACTAAAAAGGAAAAGATGCAGTTGTTAATGTCTTCTAACAGGCAAAAATGCAAATAGTGATTCTGTTGTGCTAGAGTTTGGATGGATAATGCACCTTTGAAGATTTGCTCATTTGTAAGGATACTAATAAATGCAACTTTTAAACTGTATTTTAAAAATATTTTTTGTAGTGTTGGCATTAGATTAAATGCACTGGAAACTACATTGAACCCCCATGTTGCCCTTCCATGATCTAGAAAGATCACTTCCAGAAAATGAATATTTCACTCTCTCTGCTCTGTCAATCCTTGGCCTCTCTGCTGAGATTTGCCGTCAAGTATGCGAATTAATGTGAATTTGGCTGAGGGTGGTAACAGAGTTTGGGGACATGAGCTACTGTATACTAGGGATGAGACTGGTACCAACTCATTTCACACAGATCACTGAAGAACCATCAAATGGTAATAGCTTTCTGTTGTATCCACTGATTAATCAAATAATGGAAGTAGGGACTAATTTCTGATAAATCCTATTAGAGTATGTTGTGATGTGGTGACCTAGTGCTACAATGGATACGTAAAACACAATTACAGAACGCATCAAAGGTAAAGATTCAGATTCACTATCTCCAGCTTGCAGGAGCTGGAATGAAGTGCTTTGCATTGTTCTCTAACCCTCTAAGATACTCAAGAACTGTACTGAGATACTTCACAGAGCATCATGTCTACCCTTCTTTGGCTAGAAAGGCCAGTATTGCATGGCGTTTAGGGCAGCACTTAAGTGGGGGCTCAGAGGAACCTCTTAATTAAGTGTCATGGTTTTCCTTCTCCATAATACAAAACTGTGATTTTTTTTTTGTAAAGCTGTTCATCCTCAAGGACCAACTGACTTAATCACAACACACACATAACTGAGTCACTTTGCTTCTCAGACTTTGAGCTGTTATTGCCAACTATGAAAAACCACAGGGAAAAATAAACCTGCAGCCTAGCAAGGAAGAATGTGATTTATTCAGAGATGTTTTCACTTCACAAAATGACTCTCTTTTTAAGCCACATTTGACCAAAAGCCAGGCAGTACCCCCAGTGGGTGTTGAAGAAAGTACAAGATGACAAAACATATCTGCCCATCTTACATCTTATAAAACCGCTCTTTCTTTTATGACTAATTTGGCTTTCAAAATAACATGGAAGTTGACTTGATCTCCATTCACACTATCTCATTAAGCTGTCTGCCTCTGCTTGTTTTCTTTTAAACTATTTTTGGGGATGGCTCTTTTAATCCTGGTTCCTATTATTTATTTTCATGATTTTAGAGGGGGTTTTTTAGACATGGGACTTGCTTCTACAATTCTAAGGCAAAACTTCCACTGAAAGAAAACAGAAATTTCACTTGAGAAAGGACTGCAAGCTTGGGACCATCGTTGTCACTTTTGAGCCTCAGGACAGGTCTATAGTGCTTGTTTTTTGGCAGCAGTCCAACGGAGATACACAAGTTACCTAAAATAACTTCCATATCTGCATTCGACTTCCCTACTTCCAGAATGTCCACTAAGCTGAGTTGAAGGGAGGGTCTCCCTTCAAATCAGTGCTACCCAATTGCTGGGGTGGTGTTCAGGAATTGAACTTCCTAATCGGTTCAGCGCGTCTTCACATCTGGCGGCAAATTCACCACTGTTCATTCAACCTTCCTGATCTACTGAATGAACAGTGGTGAATTTGCCGCCATCAGTGAAGACAAGCCTTAGTCCTGCAACTGGCTTTGTGCTGGTGCAGGATTCAGGACTAATAGCAAACATTTACAATCTTAATGCTGTTTTTGCTATTCATAAATATTAAGTTTGTCTTTTTAGTCTATTTTTTTTTTTAAACCAACCTCTCCATTAGTAGCCACATTATTTATATGTCTAAATGCTGTGTCCTCAGATAACAGTGAATGTAAAGACTGTTTTGCAGGCAATGCATGTACATCACCACATTAACTGGTGTCTCCACACCTTTGAATGGCAATGACCTCTTGCCAAATCAGTTTAGCGATGCACACCGCTCACACCAGGATTAGTCATTTTCTCTAACACATTTACATCATCCTATACTTCTGGTAGGTAAAGCTGAGTGTTTCTTGGCGTGTAAGTTCTCCTATTTTTCATTGCAGACTGGGAACTGCCTTTTCAACAAAGTGGCCATGGAGGATACAGAGATCACTTTCTGGTACAAGACTAGAGTGTCTTGGCTTTGGGCCTGACATAGGGTCATCTACATTTCCAGAGCACTGAAGGCATTTCCAGCACCCATTATAGTCAATGGGGGTTGTGCCACTGCCTACAGCAAATGCAGAACCAAGCCCAGAGGCAGAAGACAACACTATATTCTTCACCTTGCTGGGAGGGTTTCTGAGTCTGGCACTGACACAGGCTGTTTTCTCTCCAAGTCTTTGAGCTTCCTCACAGACTGTATTTATTTTCTTTCATGCAATTTCTTTTTCCCTGGTGCAGCATCTGAGCCTATCTTAAAGGTGTTTGGTAGTCACTTTTCCAGAACATGGTTATTTATCATTTGTTAGTGCTGCTAATGCAGTGGGGTCTTTTCTAACCAATACAATTTACAGGTATGTTACCTTATTTGATTATAACAAGAAGCCTCAGGGTTTTCCTGAGGAGAAACTGCCATACACAGTATGTGACATGTTCCAGGTTTCTTTCATCTGTAGCAGCACCATTTCCCAGCCCTACTAATTCCATTGTCACATTGCTAGAAATTTCCAAAAGAAAGAAAGAAAGAAAGAAAGAAAGAAAGAATAGCTCTACTGCTTGGACTTCAAAGAAATTTGTTGCAATCTTTAAATAATCCAGGGGGAGAAAAATCTGATGGAAAATTGAACATTAGTGGCTACCTATCCAGCCACACTATATGTGGCCTACTGGAAAGTAACCCACTTCTAATCACCCATCTAAGAAAGAAAGAGAGGTTCTGAATAAAGCAAGGCTATTTCTAACCAGGGGTGTTGCTGGCACTGGGCGCAGGGGTCACGAGCTTCAAATGTCCAAGCCAGTGCCCCAAGTCCCGCGCTAGCAGCACAGGCGCAAAAAGGCTGCACTGGTTCTTTTAAGTCTCCTGCTCTGCAGCATGGAGCTGAGGCACGTGGTGCAGAGCAGGATATAGGAGAGTAATTTAAATTCCACCTCTCAGGTAGGTGGTGGGGGGCAGCAGCTGGCCCCAACTGGGTGGGCAGGGGCCAGCTAGTGCATCTGGCCCCAGCCTGGCTCTGCCTGGGACCGACAGGGGCAGCAAAGGCTGGCCTTGAACCCGGGGCCACTGGCTGGCGGGGACAGGGGCTGGGAGTGTGGTGGGGGGGGGCATGGTTTCAGGCGGGAGTGGGTGGGTGAGCCCAGGGCTATGCGCTGAATGAATTTTTATAATTATTTATTTAGGAAGTTTTAACAAATTTCAAAATTATTGCCAGACACTCTGCTTTACCAGCATTGCTACCCCCAAAAATGAACCTTGTATCATCCAGAATTCCTTGGGAATTCTGTCTTTACCCCTTTTTACAAAACCAGACAAAGTTTATCTAATGTAATATTTTTAAAAAATCAAATCTGAGATGGTAGTGGTTTTTTGTAATCTGAGTATTAAATAAATAATCAAATATCCAAGTATTTAAAAACTTTATTTTAACCTGAAGTTCAGAGCAAGAGAGCTCCTACTCCTGATTGTTGAGGAGGAGGGCTGGGAAAATCTAATACTTAATCATTGTCACTAGCTCCCAATCTCTATTGCTTTTATATGTTTTCCTTTACTTCCACTCCAGATCCCTGACCTCCCCTCTGAACTACCATTTGGCATGGGATGAGCAGGGAAACACAGCTGCCAGCCAGGCAGATCTCATAAGTGGATTACTAAGGGTAAGGCCCATATCCTTAAAGGTATATAGGCACTTACCCAGAGCGTGGCCAGATCTGCTTTTCTGGATGGGCCTGTGAGTCCCTTGGGGGATCCAGGCCACTTTCCAGCTTCCGGTCATGTGACCAGAAGCAGGCAGTGAAGCTGTAGATGCTCCAGTTGCAAGAGGAGCCTGCGCATTGGCATCAGCTGTGCTTTGCTTTTACTTGGTTTTTGGCCCGTCAAACTTCTGTCGGATGAAAAACAAGCGAGAGCTGAGGCTCCAGGGGAGCCAGGAAAGTGTCTGTTCTCACTTGTTTTTTGGATGGGGAAAGTCTGACTGGCCAAAAAACAAGTGAAAGCAAAGCATGCTGCCGGCGCTCCGGCTCCACTAGCTACCTAGCAACTGGAGTGTCGTCAGGCAGCTTTTTTGGCTGGTTGCTTCCTGAACGTCCGGCTTCTGATCACGTGGCCAGAAGCAAGCCATTCAGGCAAGCAACCAGCCAAAAGCTGTCCAAGAAGCTCTGGTTGCTAGGTAGCAAGTGGAGCAGCTGCAAGCAAACAACTGAGTTAGCCTGCTTTCAAACTGGGTGGGCCCTGGCCCACCCAGGCCTACCTGTAGCTATGCCAGAGATAGACACCTAATATCTCTGGGCCTAAACTACTTTAAAATTCTTACTTTATCAGTCACTCCCAAACGAGGGCCTCAGTGACGCAAGCACCAGGCAGAGTTGATCTCCTAATTGCTGGGTGCAGCCTATGACTCCCACTGCTTGGGAAGAGGACAGCCTTGGGCAATGGCATAATGCTAATTTGGTTATTAAGCAGCTGCTACCAGGAGAATTAACCCTCAAAATAGGGTGCTGCATCTGTTGCTGCATAAGCAGGGTTGCATGGGCCAGCAGTTGTGGAGTCTACTAAACTAGGATAGAGCTTTTAATGCTTTCTACTGTGAAACTAATGCAGCTTTATGAAGTTTATCCTTAAAAACAAACGTTGCTAGGTAGAGTAGGATTTAAGGCTTCAAGCTGGAAAGGTCAATTCACTGTGTCTCTGCCAAATAGGGCTAAGCACAGAAGAACTCCCAGGAGTGTAGAACAAAGGCTTTAACAAAGAATTCAGCATTTACAAATTTTGACAAATATGCAACATAGGAATTTTATTCCTGACATCATACCTTCTCACCTGGCTTAGAACACCAAGTCATCTCTCCTTGACTAGAATGCTATGTAAATTATTTGTATTGTGATAGCGCCTAGAGGCCTGAATTGTTACACGTACAATGAAAAAGACAGTCCCTGCCTCAAAGCGCTTACAGTCTTAACACATGATGAGAGGGAACAGATGGCGAGAGCACACAGAGGGGGGAGCACAAGGTAACAGTGAGGTAATTCTGATTAGTGAAATAAGCTAGCTGCTTAGCCATTACTGAGTTTTGTGTAGAATTTACATCAGAAGCAAATTTGAGTTGAAGGGAGTTGAAGAAGTCGCTTTGTGTGTTTTTACAGGGAAATAAGAGCATATGAGAAAGTGAGAAGATGTTTATGAGCAAGTTAGACTACTGGATGATAAAAACTGACATCAATAGAAGAGCAGAGGACAAGGCCAACAGCTTTAAACCACATAACGGGTGGCCAAATTTACTGACTCTCTAAGCCGCATACAACAATCTTCAGAAGTTTGAGAGCTGAGGAATACCTGCTGGGCCTTAGGGCTTCAGTCTGGTGCTGGGGCTCAGGGCTATTTCCCCTTGGGATGTATCTGCCCCAAGCCCCAGCAGGTGCACTCTATGGGAAAGAAGCCCTGAACCCTGGCAGGTGCCTCCCATAGGGCAGAAGGCCATAGCCCCATCATGGGGCTGAAGCCCCAAAATCCCCACCTTAGTCTGGTAGGTGCCGAATGAGAGGGTGTAGAGAGCTCCATGAGCCACATTTTACCCATATAAGATTCCCAAGCCACAGTGTGGCCACCCCTTCCATATAATATGGTGATGATAGGAAGGGCCGAGCTATGTCATGAATGGCCTTGAAAGTAACTAAGGAAGAAGGAGAGTCTGAGGGAAAAGAAA
Organism: Pelusios castaneus; assembly: GCA_007922175.1. Taxonomy (NCBI): domain Eukaryota; kingdom Metazoa; phylum Chordata; order Testudines; family Pelomedusidae; genus Pelusios; species Pelusios castaneus. Next base: position 1,657,781 of record ML686154.1, read on the forward strand.
TAAATCCCTTTAGGTTATTCTCCCTTCCTCGAGAGTTCGTTGACATTAGCCATTCTTGTGCTGAGGGTCAAGCAATCACAACCACCTCCCTGAAGCTGATGGGCATCACAGCCACCTTCTGCGTGTGCGTGCACGCGCGTGAGAGAGAGAGAGAGAGAGAGAGAGAGAGAGAGACAAACACACAGCAGAAACACCAGAGGAAGCCTAGACAATGCTAGAAAGGCACTTGTAGAACAACCCTGAGAAAAGTTGAGAGCGTGCTTTTGGGTAAAACACTGACAATGAAGAGGCTTGGGACTGAACAAAGAAACTATTTCCTGCAGTTTGGGTCCTACTGTGTTCACAAAAACAGGTCTTTGTTTACATTCTTTGTAAATAAATAAATGGGATTACAACAAAGAAATACTTGACTCCATCATTAATTTCTCTTCCTATTGGAAACAACCAGCAAGACCCCAAAATTTGGCTAACCATTTGGCTCAAAAAGGGCCACACTATAAGAGTGAAAATGTGTCTATAATAAATCTACACAATTTATTTAGGTGTGTGTTTTTTCAGGAGATTGACAAGGAATACTTGACTCTGAAGAGTAAGGGTGTGGGAGGTGTGGGGAAGCAAGAATTTCTTTGCTTTAGATTGTATTAAAATGTTCAATGCCTGATTTTTTTTCATGACTACCTTGCCACCTCCATCATCATGACCCATAAATCGAGAAACACTATTCTAGAGCATCCAGGTTACCCTTGAGACAAATAAAATCACTCACTGAGTTAGGGGAATAATTTAATAATCCCTCCAATAATGCAAATATTTAAGGAGAAGGTTTTGTCTAAAAAGAGCCTTGGTCACAGAGAAAAACAGTGACCTTTGAAATATTTGATTATTTGGACCCTGCTTCTGCATTAAGAACTGTATAAGCAGATCCCTGTACCTGTGTAAAGCCCTAAAAGAACAAGAGTGGGGAACACTGGTATATAGGACTAGGGCCTTAGTTTTCCCTTATGGATGCATACTCTAGTTACGGCCTTTCATCCTATAGCTCAGAATAGCCCTACTATAGTATTTCAAGGCATTAATGTAAAATATTGTAATGGTTTTATTTCCCACTTGAGCTAAGCAAAATGTTTATAATGAAACTAGGTAATACTCATCTGATTCCATTACAGATTCAACTCAGGTTTTCTGTAACACCTGCAAAGCTTTCAACAATCACTGGCTGATTTTTCGAATAGGCCCAGAGTATGCTTTGAGCAAACCTGGGGAAAGTAACCATTTTAGGTATGACCCACGTAAAGAGTTTTGTCCTGAAATTATGCAAAATTTGGTAGTTTTGAGCAGAGTTTTGCTTTGAGGTCTTTACTTCATTGAAAGAAAGAAACCATTTTAAGAGCCAGGTTAGAAGACTCAGACCAAGGGCTGTTGGGCTAAACTACTCAGTGATGAAGACACTGAGCTTTAAAGCTATTTCTTCTGTCAGCCATTTTAGGAACATGATTTTAAGGGGGAATAGATGACTGGGCATACATTACAGTGACAATTCAGCCAGGTTACCATATAACAACCTAGAGACATAAAAGATCCTAATTATGTTGGTATCACTGCACCCCCCTCCATACAGGCAGAATTCTCCCCACAAGGGCCTAATTTTGCATTGATACATTGCTAACAGGCATTAGATGGAGGTGGAGGAAAGGTGGAGATGGTCTTTCGAGCTGTGCAAACAAAATAAGCTCCACCCAGGTGAGTCACCAAAATGAGATGCTTCCCACAGTAGATGATGATAAATTCAAAATATGACTGCATATACACTTAGCTCCACTGTGCTCCTTAAACTTGGCACTTCTTAGTAGGATTTCAGCATGTCCATGACTTCTACTAAGTTTCCTGGAGTTGGCTCCTTCTTGGCTAGGGGGTGGAGCCACTGGAATTTATGGTGTCTCCTAAATGAGGTCACCTGCCTGTGGCACTAAAATGAGAACTGCCTCACAGTAAACTATGCACATCTATGAGCATTTCTTACAGGAGCAATGACAATAGTTAGCAATGTTAACTGTTTTTATGATAATTTAAAAGTCATCACCTCACCATTGATGTAAAAAGATCCCAGAGTGCCCTAGGGCAAGAATAGGTTATATACCTCCTTCCTGCTTCCAAATATCTACAATTCTGCTTACTTTACAGAATAAAGAGATTAATTCTGATTAGGGGTGACTCAGCAAAGTGCCCTCATCCCACACATGCCCCTCCCATCCACATACACCCTCAGCAAGCTTTAACCAGCCACCACATAGCCTGACAGATTCCCCCATCCCAGCAATCCTGATATACATCCTACACACCGCAGCCTCAACATCCACCATTCACTTGCAACTTCCTAACCTACCCCACTGCCACCCACAAACATTGCCTATTCCTAATTGCCCCTACAACTCACCAACACTCTCCATTCATTCCCAACCCCTTATCCAACAGTCCCCCGATACTCTCCACTCATCCTATAGCCTACCAATAACTCACCGCCAGTCCCTCCTCACCCACTGCTCCCATGACCTTTCTGGTCATTCACTGGTACCCCTGGCTTAACCCTCTGCTCCCATCATAGGCTACAGAAGCTCCTCCTGATCTCAGTCACCAAGTGGCTTCATTTGTTCCCGTCACCTGCCCCACACTCCTCACACCACCACTGAATCTGGCCAGATGGACGGGCAGCAGGACCAAATTTGAATGAGTTGTGTTGTGACCCCCCCCCCACACACACACTACATTAAATGCCGGAGCACTGCTCCATCTGTTTGGGCCCCCATAAACTTGGGGTCCCTGGTGCAACAGCACCAATTGTACCACTGACTTCAGCTATACCACTGCACCTCAGTGAGGTAAGGAGGCCACTTCATATCCCCCTGAGTTATTGCTGCAGTCTGTCAGTGATAGATCCTTTCCCACATGGTTCACAATCACATTTTTGAGGTTTACTCCCCAAGCATGACATCTAGAGGCTTACCTTTACTCTTAATTGTATGAGAACTGAGATTCTGGAAATTAAGGCAATAACTTTATATTGGGCCTGTACCAACTACCAGGTATTTCTGAGCTCTGCTCCCACATGCATGTACATCTTTGGGGTTGCTGGAGAGGGTGGTAAATCAGCACATAAAATTGACCCATTATTTATCTCTATTATGTTACTGCCTAGACCAACTCAGGGCCCCATTAGGCTCGGCCCTGTACACGGTAACTGAGTAACTGGACCAGTCTCTCCTACGGCTGGATCATGCAAACACATCTGCATGGTGACCCCACACTGACCCAAAGGTGGCTTTGTGCAGCCTCGATGGTCCCTGTCCCCTCACGCAGATCCATGAGCAGACACGGCTTAAAACATAATATTTAACAAGGAGGCGCAGCAGCAATAAGGGATCGCTCCAGCGGAGCCGAGCCGGGATCCTGTCCGCTTTGTGGACAGCCAGGCGGTCGCAGCAGGAACCCCACCCCGCGCTCCTAGAGCGAGTTTTCCTCTCTAGGGAGGAACCTACAGCCCAGGAGAGAAGCGCCCAGAGCCCGGCCCCGGGACGAAGGATCCGTGCAGCCGGGGAAGCGGGGAGAGGGCTGGTGGAGCCCAGCTGCAAAGGACGCCGCTACCGCCGAAGCTCCTGTCACTGCCAAGCTCCAGCCTGCCCGACTCTGCGTCCTCCTCCCACCCGCCAGGCCCCGCCTCCTCCCTCGCGGAGGCGCCGCACAGCGCTGTGCGCAGGCAGTGTGGACTCTGCGCCGCACGGGAGTGCAAAAGCAGCTGGAGGGGCTCCGCCGGCACCAGCTCCGGGCTGCATTGAAGCCCTTCCGCCCGCCGCCGCCCAGGCTCGCTCGCTCCCGCTCCGTGTGCTCCCCACCTTAGTGGGGGCGGCCGGCCGGCAGCAGTCATGGTGAAAGTGTCGTTCAACTCCGCCTTGGCGCAGAAGGAGGCAGCCAAGAAGGACGAGGAGAACAGCCAGGTGCTCATCCTGGGCCCGGACGCCAAGGTGAGGGGGGTGGCGGCGGAAGCTCCAGCTGCGCGGTTCTGGGGGGCGATTGATCATTGGTGCGACCCAGAGGGGGCAGGGGCCTTGTCCCGCGACGGATTATATAAAAGCTGGGAGCTGCAAATGTGGGGGCGGTGTTTGCACCCCCCGCTCTGCTTGCAAACAACCCCCCCTCCGCTTCATGGCTGGGGGAGGTTCCGTCCCCGGCAGGTGACTGCGAACAACTCATGCCCCAGTGTGGGGGGCCCGGGGCGCGTGGAGAAGCAGGAGCTGCAAAGCTGTGGCCAGCAGCCGCACTTCCCCTGCCAGCTCAGGCTCCTAAAATGGCTGACGTGAGACGCCAGCAGCTCCCAGCCCCGTCCCTGTGCTTTGGGTTTGTCGGAGCTCGGCCGCGCTTGGATGACGGCCAACTCGGCTCTTGTGCTGCGAGTTGCTAGCCCGGCTCCGGCTGCCTAGTTCAAGTTAACGAGGGGGCAGGACTGCAAAGGGCTGCAGCTGGTTTCTTGCTTAGTTAGTCCCAGGAAAAGCACTATTATTGAGTCGGTCCCTTTCACGTGTTGCAAAGGCAACATATACTAGCAGGGACAGAGGAGGAGTCGGGTATTCAACTACATTTGGTCGTAGCCCAATATCTCTTCTGCAACAGGGCAAAAGTGACGAGGTTAAAATGTCTTCTGTATGTTTGATCATTTACGAACTATTAACAGATTGGATGGGAAAACACAACCCTACCAGCTATAATAAAGACAATGAATTTCCAGCAAGACACGGGATGAGACATTAATTCACCTGACAACCCAATGAACTGTGTTGGAGCATGTTGATAAATTTGAGAAATGGTTTGGGGAAAGGTGTTTACTCCTTGTTTATGATAACGGAATTGTTCTTGGACATCTACTTACATTTCTGCTGTGTCTTCTGAATTTCAGAGCCTTAGGTTCCATGTTAACATTTGTGTTTGTGGTGGTCTGGGCTGAAACTTTGCATATGGTTAAATGAAACAAAGAACAAAACGCAGTCTGGTCAGATTTCAAGTTACTTTGAAATGCAAAAATGCAGCACATAAAGGTCTTGGATTTTTTTAACACTCCTGTAATTAAATATTGTTTTAATTAAAATGAATTTTGCCAAGGAATACGCCATTTTAAACATTTAAAGATGTGATATAATAAATATCTTTCAGTTAAACCTAAGTATACCTGTGCATCTTTTGGTTTTCACATGCTTTTGTAACCTTCTGTGTGTCACACGTCCAGATCATGTAGTTGTTCTGCTGGGCAATATGCTATTTTATCAGTTTTTCTAAACCTATAACTGTTTGTTTAAGAAAATATTTGGGGTACAAATAAAGGAGCCAGTCTTACATGTCTTTTCTCATGGAAAACTTCTGAGGTGAAATCAAAACCTGTAAAGTCAGTGGGAGTTTTCACATGGACTTGAATGGGCCGAGAGTTAGTTCCTGTGGAATTTCGTACTTTTAACTGATAAGATATGGGATTGAACCTTAATTTTATTCAGTTTTTATTATAGTATTGCTTCCCTGGAAATAGAAACTGCAAACACTAAACAGATTTAAAAGGTTTTCTAGTTTCACTGTAGCTGCTTATAAAGTTCTTCTGCTGTTAGCAAATGTACTGGTGCTGCCCTAAAATAGAATGGATGCTGTGGACAGGCAATAATTCCAGCAGCAAATGAGCACTCTTAAAGGATGGTAGAGCTTTGCTGGATGCACTTTTATTAGTTACCAGGACCGGTTCCCACTCTAGCAGTCACTGGTATGCCCCAGGGAATTCTCCTGAACTGGCCCTTTCAGGCCTATGTTTTTGAAAGCAAAAGTAAAAGAAAAATTTCAAATACGGTATAGTTATCTCAGGCTTTTGGAGAGGAAGTTACCCTACACCACCTGTGGACTTGACAATCTTGTGATAAATACTGTACATGAAACTCCCACGGGATCTAAGAATCACTACAGAGCTCACCAACTTCCGTTCGCACGCTTTCAACCTTGTCGTCTTTACTGTAAACACAGCAACATATGCATTAAAGCATCACCAAACCAAAACAAAAAGTACTCTGCACACAAATTCTCTCTGGAGAGAGAAGGATGATGGGTATTAGTCATATTGTTTAATGCACAGCTGGGAGCTGCTTAGTTACTAAGGAGATGAGAACATGTATATTAAGCCAGTATTTCATAACATAGTGAGCTTCGCTCTTCTGTAGGGTAACAACAATAGGTCCATGTGCAGAGCTAAAATAGATGCTACTTTACATTTTTATTGTGACAATGCCCTTGGAGACATTCTGGTCTCAGATTAAAAATAAAGATATTAAGGAAGGGGAAGATGGAAGAAGATTGGCAGAATTAAGCCTACCTAATTGCATGGTGAGAATTTACCCCAAGACTTCAAGAAGAGACTATAGCAGATCAGACCGTCTTTATGTACAAGGTTAAATCCTGTGGTCTGATCAAAAGTGACAGAAGCTTAAGCATGGGGAAGTGTTGGTATGCAAAGGTGGCATAAAACTCACTTTTGCATTGCTTTGCTGCATGCCATCTTCATCATGTTGTATTGGAGCAGCTCTATATCTCAGCCATATGTTAGTGCAAGATCATCCTTGGGTAATTCTCCCTGGGCTGGCTTTACATAGGGTTTACAACCAAAGTTTGCTGAGTGTGGCACAAAACAACCAAGGCACTCTGAGAATCTGGCCAATAACCTCCGAAGAAGAGAATGATGAGAAATGTTGTTGTTGCAGAAGGTGACAGAGGGGGGAGAGAGGTAGTATAAGCTACTATGTAAAAAAACTTTTTATTGAACTTTTCTTACAGAAGAGACTATATTGTAATTCTTTTACAATAATGTATTTGAACCTGTAATATCAATAAATAAAACAAAATTTTAACCAGGCAAAAGTACTAATCCCTGTGTCTGCATAATTATCAATCAGGATATTTTGGAATTGCAAAAATGACTCCCTATTTAAAGTTGCTGGAGGCATTCCATTTTGAGCCTCTGATTTAAGGACCAAACGCTTCCTTTTGGGCTGAAATTTCTCATATCATAGTCTTAGCCAAAAGACAGCATATTTTTAGTGCAGATTCCCACACCACACTTCATTCTCACTCTTGCTCATATACAGTACAATAGGGTCTTTAATTACATGACTTCATAACATCCAAAGTGTGGATGAACATTTAAATGTAATACAATGGACCTTTGGAAACCCAAAGTTCTGTGGGGACGCCTGAAACCTTCAGGTATTTGACAGAGTTTGCTCAGTTGATTAAGTCCCCGCTAAGGTTCTGGATCCTCAGCAAACTTCAAAGCCTTCTGGTCAACTCCTTTAATACCCGATATCAACTTGGTTTTTTCAAGGCTGTAGGTTTTCATCAGATATGGCTTTATGTGGTGAAGTTATGAAGTCATCTTGGTAGGTCATACACAGTCTTCTGTTAACTTAGATTTGGAAAATCTTTTTTGGACCTTAGACCACTGTACTTCTAAGATTACAGATAAAGGTGTGTTGCTTTCGTATGCTGTACCATATAATAGGTATGGTTATATTCCTTGTTTTAGTGTCAGGAAAACTGAATTTCCTCATTTAAAATATATAGGGCACTCTGTGTGGCTACTCTTTATTTTGCAGAGATTTTCCTCTTTTCCCTGGTAGCATAATTTTTCAAGGGGATGGGAGGGGGAGGCAACCCTTGTCTGCAAAAGATTTTTCAGTGGTGGCCCTTTGGCCTCTCTCCAAATGGAGTGAGAAGCCTTTCAGAGAATATTCTGCCAACCTTTATCTGACTATGTAGATTGCTAAACTGGACAGCTTGCTACTGCTGTTAGGAGTATGATAGATTTGCATGCTGTGTACTTTCAGATGCCACTACTTAAACAGAAGAAAGAGAATTGTATTAGGCTGATTTCCTGTTTCTTCACCCACTGTTTTGTTGAGGATATTACTGAACTTGTATGAGATCTCAAAAACAAACTACAGAACTAACCTTCCAGTTCAGGTGCAAAGGATGGCAAATGTCTCTTGCTTCCTTATTTGGCTTTACAGATTTGGCTGCCCTTGAATGGGTGCAGGAGGAATGGCCAGGGTGTTGACATTTTTACATTAACAGATTTTTTCTGCATGAGGAATTTTAGAATTATTTAAACTTTGACTCTTGGGAAAGGAGATAGAGGTAAATAAGTGGCTAGTTTCCACCCTTTGAAGTAAATTCTTGCATGGTCATCTGTGCTACTGATTAAAATAATTTACTTTCTTAGAGAAAACAATATGATGGTCTTTGAACAGTTTTCTCTAAAGCTCCTCTGAGGACATTGCTGACAATTGAGTGAACAATGCATAGAGTAATTACAAATTAAAAAAAACGAAACAAAACTTGTTTCACTGGAAACCTACCAAAAACAATTGCTGTTAATGATGTAGCTTAGAAACTTGGGATTCATTTCTTGAACTTTTTGACCTTTAGCTAGGAACATTTGTTGCAAATCCTTCTTCAAGCAGTAGAAATCAACATGTGGGGAGCAGAGGAGTTTTTGTAAATGGTCCATATCTCACTTCCTTTTGTGCTTCTCTCATTTTATATCTCTTCCTGACTTGGATGGTAAATATGAAACTTTGCTATGGTGAAATGGCTATTTCCCCATTTCCCAGTACACTGATATTTCATATTTGAACAAATGTATTTGTGTCACACCACCACGATAACCACATTGGCAGTTGTTTGTTTTGTGGTTGGTTCAATTTGTGTTGATGTCCATGAATGCCAATTCATGTAAAATTCAGGTTAATTCAGTTAAATACATGGAAGGTAATTGATACGTGGGCAAACAGAAAATTATTTTACAGAGACTATTTCTAAATATCTTAATTGTCAGATTAACAAATTGATAGATAAGTTTTTTTCAAATGTATTTGGAGAACTGTTTTTTGCATAAAATTGTCATATAAATAGTGTTTTAACATGCACTGTACAATTTGTGCCATTACAGGTGAGAACAAATTAATTTTGTGCATGTTTCTGTAAAAATGCATGTATGTTTTCAACCTGTGTTGTATGGGCCCCTGAGGGATCTGCAGGCTACATCTGAGATTTTTCAAAGGTGGCCTGCAGTACCATTCAAAAACTTTTTTTAGAGGTCTGCAAATGAAAAAGAGACTGAAAACTACCATATATGTTCCCTGATAAACTAGAAAGAACTTAGTTTAAATGTAAACATTATACAACTTTAAAACACTCTGTAAATAGTAGAAATTTTCAGAATCTACAGTTCTTCTTTGGGAAATTCTGACATTTCAAATTTTGTTTTTGTTCCGAATCAGAGTGAAAAGATGAAATTACCTGCAAAACAAAAATGCCAGAAAACTTAAATTTGGAACTATCAAATCAGGTTATTTTGATAATGTCAAAGCTTAAATATAAATATTAACAGCAATAATTTATAATGTTAAATCTAGAAAATACAATATAAAATTACTATTTTAGTATATAAAAGTTGAAACACATGAAAATGAAGTGAAGATGAAACACTTTTACTTTGTCAGTATGAAACATTTTAGTGTATTGGAACTAGAGTCAAAATTATTTGTTTTTACTTTTCCTGTTTGAAAAATATTGTCAAAATTGACATGTTCCCATGAAATTCTTTTGATGTAAAAACCTTCATTTTCCAGAGAAAAACTGCTGTCAAAAAAAAAAATTCAACCAGATCTTATCAACAGTTAAATATATTCCACTATGTTCATCATTTCTTTTCTTTCCTGTTGCTCATAATTTGTTTGTTGTATTCCGGTGGTGCTAGCACTTGTCTTTTCTGAAGAATATTAGTGAAACTTATTTCGGGTCCAGTAATGTTTCTGATTACTCTTTTGGAAATTTAATAAAATAGTATACTGCAGGGTCTCTATATAATTTTATTCATAGTAGACAAACCTTAGACACTTATGTACAAAATCAGTTTTACTCTATAAAACAAGCAAGGAGTCCTGTGGCACTTTTAAAGATTAACAAATTTATTTAATGTGTGTGTTAGTCTTTAAAAGTGCCACAGGACTCCTTGTTTGTTTTGCTGATATAGACTAAC
>ML686154.1:1668294-1732782 GCA_007922175.1 Pelusios castaneus
TATATATATATATATATATTGTTTTCAAGAACATTAAGTATTGTACATTAAAAACTAAACTACAATTAACAGAATAAATGCTGAAGTAATTCATGATGCATTTCCTTTTTATATAATTTTTCTTCATTGGATGACTGGCAAGAATCTGTGCATTGCCTCATGAGTGCAAATTAATAAAACAGCATTAATTACCTTACTGCTTATGTAGTGCTTCCTTCAGTAATGAGCTTCCTTTAGCTAGCCGTACAAAATTAGCAGCCAAGGGATGATGGTTTACTTGCCCATCCTTACCATGATGATAGTGAAATACTATACTGGTATTTTGTTTGCTGCTCAGAACATAACTTATTCACTCCAAGTGGTCGGGCAAGGCGAATTTTGCAAAGCTGCGGTGTGTGGTGCTGTTTGGTTAATTCACACATCCAACCTTTGCAGTTACAGGAAATCCTCTTGTTATTTAGGAAAAGTATTAGAATACTGACCACAATGAGCTCCTGGGGGGGGGGGGGGGCATGATCCTGCAAGGTGCTAATCATTCTGACCCTGATTCTGCAGAGTACTTGAGCATATGTTCAGCTTTGAACATGTGAGCAGTTTCAATGCAATAAAGCCATTTAAAGACTATTATAAGAACTTCTGTTAGCAGGTATGGTACTCTCTCTCTATATAATATTGCTTCATTCTACTAACCATCTCTGTCCAAAGATTTGCTTTACAAATACTAATGAATTAAGTCTTAACATCATATAAAAAGCCATTCATAAAATTATTTATCCTGAAATTAAATGAGCCAGAGGTAATTTTCAATGTTTATGGACGACTTAATGCAAGGGTGGATAAAATTGGCTCACAGTTAGGCACCAGCAATTTTACTTTTGGTCACCAGAGGGCACTCCTCCATTACATTTCTGCAGTGGCGCTAGATGCCAGGCTACTAAAACTGGTTGCCATGGTGACCAGAAACACTGATTTGTCAAGGCCTGACTTAATGTCCCTCTTTTGGGGTTTCTTTTCCTGTCCTCATTCTTAGCAGTTATTCTCTAGGTCAGGACCTGATTCTGTTACCCTCTTATGAGAAGTCCATGAGACTGCTCATATAAGTAACGATACCAACATGGGTGAGAGGTGGAGAATTAGAGTTTTATGTTATGATTAATTCTTTGTTGTCCTGCACCTTGTGAAGTTTAACACTTATGCAGAGTGGGTATAAAATGCTTCCATTCTGAGTTGGTAGCACTTTATATCTACTCTGCCCTTGTATAATGACTATGTAATGTGCAAGCCTATAGTCTTTTATTTTCCACCATATTCCTTTTCCTTCTCCTGTTTCCTCCCTTTTGTATGCAGTGTTGTTGTAGCTTGAAGAAGTGTTGTGTAAGTGTGAAAGCTTGTCTCTATTTCCAACAGAAGTTGGTGCAATAAAAGATATTACCTCACCCACCTTGATTCTCTCTTTCTTGTCAGTTTTATCCTGCCCTATTTTTCTACCCTTTCAGACATATCTAACTTCCTCCCTGTCTGTCAGTCATGTTCTTCCACACGTTCCCCTTTCAGTATGATCTTTGCTAGTTCAGGTGTTGCTTACATTAATGTATTTTCGTAGATTTCAAAGCCAGGAGAGACCCGTGTCACAGTTAGTGGTTGTGTTCGGATGCAGTCTAAATGAACTGAGTGATTCAGTTTAGTTCTTGGCTGCTAATAGTTATAACCCCACAGTCTAACTTGGTCTACCATAATATGCAGATCTTAAAAGGATCTTGGCATGATACATTGTAAGGCGGTTGTTTGGATGGTAGCAGCTTTCCCAGTTCTGTATAAACAGAGATAAAAACAAATATTCATAGTGACTGTATATTATTTTATAGAAGAAAACTTGAATACATTAAAAACACAAGAGATTCTCAGTTGTGCAGCTAGGTAACAGATTAATTTACATAATTCATGTATTTGGTTTATCAAAATTATGTGAGGGGCATAAGAGAGGCCCAGAAAAAACGAAACCCTTTGATGCCCTTTAAGTAGAAGGTCATTTCTCTGCCTATCGTGATATCAGAGAGGAGGAACTGGGAATGTTGTTGTAGAAGCTTACAGATTTCAGATATCTCATGTATACAGAAAAGGCTATGGACATTTTTAGACCACAGTGGCTGAGGTTGAGGTTTTCTGGAATCAAAAAGTGGTATGTCTAAATGGGCAATTTTGGTATCAACTGAACAACTCATGAGAGCACTTTATAACTCCAAAAGGATACAAGCAGAGTGAAGTTTGGCATCATCCACTGACCACAACAGATAAAAGAATCTTTATTCAAATGAAACAACTATGATGGCATCATTTAGTCAGTGAGGCCAGATCAAACAAACTTCAGAGAACCTGGCCAGTAACCTTATATCTCAAATGCATAATGAGAGAAACATTGTTATCTGTATATAAGAAAACTGTTCCTACAGTGCTTGAAATAGTCAGGCTGTGAAATTCTGGATCTTTTAACTTGTATACTAATCTTATAGTGAGTTAAATTAAAAGGAAATATTATGAGCACACCCTTTTGACACCTTCCTCTGAGGGAAATCTTCATTGGGTCCCATTCCGATGCTACACGTTAATGGTGAGTGCTTACGAAGGGCGAACACCAAGCTCATGTCAGTCTCCACCTAAAGCATTTTGCAGAGAAGATTATCTTTATGGTGTTGTCATAAAGTCAGGGACCCAATTGGTTCCCATAATCTAGCATAAGGCACACTGGTACAGAGATGAGATGTAACAGCATAAGAGCCAGGATTGATTGCTGTTTCCCATAAAAGACAGGCTCTCTCATTTCTTCCTACCTGTTGTTGGAGGCCTAGTTGGACCTAGAGATGTGTGATTAATTTTGCTGGTGGAGGACACCACCCCCCCCACCACCACCACCAGCAGAAAGCCTATCAAGAAGGGAAAGTTGAGATGACAGGCTGCAACCTTTGTCTGTGCCAAGGGTCCCTAGAGAGGGCTAATACTGATCACAAAATGGGCTATACTGGCTTGCTCTGACTGCACACACTAATTCAGCACAATCTTCATTAATGGAGCTCCACTGGGAGTTGACAGTGTTTTTTCAAGGCAGAAACCACCCAAACAGGGAGTAGGAACCAGCAACACCATTTCTCCTAAAAGTTGTATTTCTCCTGGGGTGCAGGGGTCTATTCTGAAATAGGGAGGTGTAATTTACTCTTGGGTTATTCTAGCTCAGGCTAAACAGTGTTGTGTTCCAGGAGTTTAGTCATAAGGTACCTACCACTACAGGGCTTGACAAAACCTGGTCACCATGGCAACTGAGATTTATAGCCTGGTTCCTAACTCCACTGTGGAAATTCAGCAGAGGAGCATCCTCTAGCAACCAAAAATAAAACTGCTGGTGCCGAGTTGGGAGCCAGTTTTGTCGAGCCCTGTACCAGTACTAGTGTAATCTAGCATCGTGGGATCAATAAAATCACACATAATCAAAACTATAGTTATTAAGTGCATCTGTTCAAGACGCAATTGATGTACTTAATTATTCACTTCAGAAAGGGAAATTAGATCTATATTATTCATTAGCTAAACAGAATGTTTTTCAGTGTTGCCCAATATTTGTGGTTTAGCTCTACTGAGGTATGATAACTCGTATGCTATCCCAAATGATATGCAAACTGTGCTCTAAATTTGGCAACAGATTGAGAAAATTAATCCTACAGATTAATTCATACATGTGACATATCTTTATATACTAGTCATATAGTCACAAATAATAATACTTACCTTTTATACTCTGAAGGATTATGGGAATGTATTGAATGTTCAGTTTATGGCTATCATTCATACATCAAAGCAAAAATATTTAGGTTTGGAATATTAATAACCATATATTTTTAACTTCAGACAATCTTGGAAACTGTTTGAAAGTTATTTCCATCTATTTGGAGGTTCTTTTGTAGCATGACAAATTAATTGTGGTCTATATTGAATTCCTAGTGGACAGGTGTAGATAATGTAAAATCCTCCTTGGCAGTTTTTTCATCGTTATATCAATTGAATTTACTGGCTACTTTGGATTTTTATTTATTTGTTATTGTCTGTTCTCCTTCAATGCCGTTTGGATTTTTCCCCTATTCTCAGATAAAACTGTCAGTTTGTTTTGAGATCATTTAAAAATAAGGCTATCCTAAACTTTTTATGCAGTGCCCTTCTCTCTTGACTTTTGAATCCTCATTTTCTGTGTCATCTATTTTTCTCATTACAGCAATTTCCATGGCAGCATTTTAAAAAAAAGTTTTATGTAAATGTTCTTCATGAAATGAAATCTCTTGGGATATAAAATTACCTGCCAGTAGAGACAATATAAAAATAATAAAAATCCTTGTTTTACCTGACTTAGAATTATAATTGAACACACTTTACTGAAGAATCCACAGTGAAGCTAACCTGACCTGAAACTTAATTAAATTACCATGGGTATTGTATTAAACTTCATCCTCAGCCTTTCACTTGAAGGAAAAATGTTAGGTTAAAAATTATATAGCTAATAAAAAAATCCTTAGATAATTAACAATTAACACAGAAAGGATTTTTAAAATTGCTACCTACATTTCACTGTTTATTTTCTGAGTCAATTTCATTTTTAATATTTTCTAGCCTGTTTCACTTTCACGGTCTTATGCATCAGCACAGAGGTTACAGTGCTTAAGTTGCAAACATTGCAGGGGGATTTTTATCAGTTAAAAACTCTGATTCAGTTAGAATTTATTTATGGTTTCCATAGAAACACTTTTATTGGTCTAGAAGGTTTGGTAAAACTTATTTTTAAAACACCAAATTTCAGGTCAAGAGAATGCATCTTCTAGGAGCCCATAGCATTCTGTATTTGGAATAGATTATCTATCTGTAATAAATGGAAAACCTGATAAAAGAAAGCTGCATTTATTTTGCTTCTTGCAGCACTCTGCAAGTTAATATAAGAAGCTTTTTTTAATGAAGCGTAAGCTCTGTATTATTTTTTAGAAGTTTTGATTCTTTTAATGGTTCTAATCTGCTGTTGACAGCTGTCACCTTGCAGAAAAGTGGGTATGGAAAGTTGCTCTATATCAGCAATTCTCAAGGGGTTTTTTTTCACGACATGGTTGGCAGCTTGCACAATCGTGCACAACACAGTGCCCCCCCCCCCCACCGTCACAATAACACCACCCCACCACCACAGTAACCTCCCTGTGGGAAACTGCAGCTGCCGAGACACTGCCATCATGGGAAGCTGCCACCACACTCCAGCTCCAGGTGGTTCCCGGCTCCGAGCAACACACTTCCCTGCCTTTACTGTAGTGTGTCATGACACAGCGGTTGAAGATCGCTGCCCTGTATTGTGTGACTGATTTGTACACCATTTTTAAAGCAATGGGAGAATAAGTTACAATTAGAACTCTTTGATGATAAAATGTTAAAATGTTTTATTTAGACATTAAATGCTATAACTTATAATACTTACTATATATACTATAAATACTATAGCTTATAATGCTCACATGGGGTCCTCCCAAAACAAACCAAAAAGCCAGAAGAAGTTTCTGCTCAAGATAAGAATATATCCATCACTCTAAAGCAGAATTTGTTTTTCTTCCTCTTAAAGAGACAAATGTAAGGTTTTTCCACTTTCATTTTTCACCGTTATTTTCTGTCTTCCTGATTATCATGATTTCTTATTGTCCCAAGTAGGAAAGGTATAATGAATTACTTTTCACTAATCGAACTCTGACATTTATCTGTCAGTGTGCTGGATTGGAAGGGGTGCAATATTGCAGACTCTAGTCTGAGAGTATACCTACACTGCAGTAACAACAACAAAAAATCCCCACCCCAAAACCTGTAGCAATGACTCTCAGGTCACACTATGGCACTACAAATAGCTATGTATGGGTTCCTGCTTGTCTGGAGCTTGGGCTCTGATACCTGGGGAGAAGAATATTTCAGAGCCCAAGCTCCAGACTGAGTGGGAACAATTGCACAGCTATCTGTAATGCCATAGCATGAGACTAAGTCTGTAGACCCAGGTTCTGAGACTCACTTCCGTGGGTGTTTTTTGACAGTGTAGATGTATGCTAAGAAACCAAGGATCTGTATTTACTTTAATTATGCAGAAGTGAGGGAAGTGAAGGGTGTTAATTGCGTGGTAGACATAGGAGTCCTCCTACAAGCACGGGCAGCATCACTTGGGATTGTGCAGGATGGCTTGAGGGGGAAGTGCATGATTTGCTACCTCTTGCTGTTGCTCTAAAGAGGAGCATTATATGCTTTTGACATTAATAACCAGTTTGATGGGTCAGCCCAAGAAGATGACAGGAAGAGGTTGCAGAATTTATAGCTGTTTTCATCTCATATTCTCACCATAAACCCTAACGTGCTGTAAATCTTAACATGGAATAAATTGAAAGTATTTTTAATAAACATGAAATAAAATTACCCAGTATTTTCTAGTGGTACTAGAAATGTTTGCACTAAACAGACATGTACATCCACAGTCATACATGTCTTTTGGACTGTTACATTGACAGTTTTCCTTTGATCTGTTTCTAGGACCCTGATGCCGTGGTGCCTGTTGGACAGAGGAGAGCTTGGTGTTGGTGTATGTGCTTTGGAGTGGCTTTTATGCTTGCTGGTGTGATACTTGGTGGTGCCTATCTGTACAAATATTTTGCATTCCAGGTAAGCCAAATACATTTTGCAAATTAAAGCACTTTGATTTTTCTCTTGGTACATCCTGTGTTTAGCAGAGACTGAGCAAGAGGGTGCTCCTGGTTTTCTCTAGTCATATATATTCTTTAGGTTTAAGGGCTGAATGTCCAGCCTTTTCAGGAGTTGTTTTCAGTTCTTCCCCTTTGATAGGTCAGTTGGGAATTCATGAAGAATGGTGCCTCTGGCAGTTTCACCCCAGAGATAAATTACTCTCCATGTATGATCAGATTCAGAGAGAATGTGTAAAGTGGTGTAAGACTCCCTGGGTCAGTTTATCCCTCCCCCAGAGAGCTTCTGGGACAGGACATTTCCACAGAATTCTCTCCTGTTATTCAGTTGTGGGGGAGGGGTTTGCCCCATTTGCCCCTGTGGAAAAGGCCATTGAGGAAGCCCCTAAACCTGCAATCTGTACAGTGGCCTTGCACCTCTACATTGACTCTGGCTCCCTGGCAGTGCAGTTCCATCTGAGTTCTGCTACAACAGACTTAAGAGAGATTCTGTGGGAATGATGATAATACAGTGCCTGAAGTTTCTGGGTCTAGATGTGGCTAATGTGTCAACCTGGCTAGCATCCAATCCCTCCCGCTCCGAAAACAGACTCAAGTCATGGGCACATAATAGGCCAAGGGTGGGAAATAGTACCATGGAAGCAGCTGACACTCGTCCTGTCTCACTTATTTCTGAGAGGGGCAAGATGTGTGTGTGGAGGGTTTACCAGGAAAAGGTCAATTCCCTGGCAGTCTGATTTCCAGATACCTAATTCTTTGGACCTATTTACATCTGTTTGATAATGTCTAAGGGGTCTAAACTGGCCAATCAGCACAGAGGAGCTGGAAGGGTCTCATTTAACTTGCATCTTCTTATACCTTTCTGTTTTGTTCGTGCTATTCTGGGTCTTTGATTTCTTTGTGAATTGTACCAACTTAGACTCCATTAGATTCAGTGGATGAAATGCAGAAGTGAAGAGTGTGTTACATTTTTGGTTACTAATAACAAGTCTAAAAACTTGTCTGCACTGTAGTGTTAGCTTGAGTTACCTACAGCCAAGTTAATTTCTCTGGAGTTAGTTTAGCAGAGGTGAGTCACACTGCAAATAAGACCTGAGTAGCAGAGTGTTTGGATGGCTCATTGCATTGCTAACTCAAGTGTCAGTAGAATCCATCTTCTGACCACCCCCACTGTCAGGCTAGATAGCGCAGTTGAAAGCACCATTTAACTCAAGCTAGAGATTTTTGTGGGTGAATGGAAGTGGGGTTAGGGGCAGCACGTGAGTTCATTGCAGAGTCAATTTGAGGTATAAGATAATGTAAGTGAGGGAATCTAAGTTGGTGTTCTAGACACACTGAATGGGTCAGAAGTAATAAATTTCTAAAACTGCAACTTGGTTGATGATTTGGCTTGTGATCTCCACTGGACTAGAAGTCTTTGCAACCCTCTTCTTTAGGTTGGATATCCTGATTAGAACTGCAGTGTGCTCTGGTGAGGAGGCTTACATTATTTGCAAGTTTTATTTCCTTCGGATGTTTTTATCACCTTAATGTAATATGTATGTTGATAAGCTATAGCTCTTGAGTGAAGACAGCTGTAGCTTAAAACATTAAGTTGGAAATGTATTCGCTTTATAAAGAAACTTAAACATTCTCAAGAACTACGAAAACTTGAAGATTATAAAAGACTTCTTGAACATGTTTTGGGTGATCAGAGTATATGACTAAAACAGGGTTTGGGCTAGAACATAAAAAAATAATCAAATACATTCAAGGACCTGATTATTGAACACTACAATTTGCAAGCACAAGTTTAGGCATGAAGTTTTAAGTACCTTATTTTGCCTGCAAAGCATGTAATTAGAGGTATGCATGTTTTATCTGAACCTGCAGTAATTTATTGGTGCAAATGGAAGACTGGGTTAAAAACCAGGGATGGATTTCACTCTAGGCTCTTAATCTCTTATTGAAGACATGCTGAAGACATGTGTGAAGACATATAATTAGTCTAGTGTAGGCTCACGAATTAAATAAATTGGCAGAAAATCATGTAACTTAGCTTGATGGGCAGTATCTGCTCTGGAAAGGTTTGAGAATGGAAGAGCTATGTGTGTGGAGCGGAGTTTAAGGTGTAGTGACACCACTTTCTGGGGAAACTTGCATAATAGTTGGTCCCATTTAAAAATTTTTATGAACTTGCTGAAATGTTTATGTTGGGGTTATTTTATTTATTTTTTTAGCAAGGTGGTGTGTATTTCTGTGGAATAAAGTACATTGAAGATGACTTAACTCTGACTGAGCCGGCTGCAGATGCTCCAGCTGCTCGCTACCAGACAATTGAGCAAAACATTCAAATCCTTGAGGAGGATGATGTTGAATTCATCAGTGTGCCTGTCCCAGAATTTGCTGACAGTGATCCAGCGGACATTGTTCATGATTTCCACCGGGTAAGAAAGGGGTAAAACAGAACAAAATGCTTATTTTTTTAATCATCTTAATCCATGTAGTTATGACAGGTATTTTTGCTGGTTTGAAAGTGCGAGCTGCGGTATTTTGTTGTTCAGCAAACTGCAAGTAATTATTAAACCTGGTACAAAGTGCACATTTGATGATAGTCTCGCTGTTCTTCTGGTCTGTAAATTGCAATTTATAAAGCACTCATGTTCATAAAAAGAGAGAAAAAACACACACCCATCCATTTCTTTGTCATAATACAAGAATGTGAAGAAAATTTAATATTATTGCTGAAAATACATGAAGCCAGATTGTGAACAGTAATAGGAATGAATGCTAGGTGGAAGGAGTTTTCCTTCCCGTTGGATCCCACTTGCAGGTGCTGGTCATAATTCAGTCATTATAAATTCAAAGACTGTTCTCACAGTAGTGCTTCCGGTGAAGCTAACTGTTCTGAAGGACACACAGAAAAGGCAAGCATATGGCTGGCTGGCGGTGGAGGACAGTATTCACTTTAAGGTGCCTCGCAGCAGCTAGACCTCCCCTCCCCGCCCCCATTTGAGAGCTCTCAGCCATTCTGCCTCACCACAGGCCACTCTGCTTTTAAAGGCATGTCTGAGCAATAGTGGAATCACTTTATCCTCTTTTTGTTTTGTGAATAAGTATCTGTTACATATCTTAATGGTAACGTTTTTGCAAGACATCTGTGTAACACTAGTTTTCTTTCAGTGATCATAGTGAAAAGTTGAAAAAAAACCTCTCTCTCCCCCCCTCCTCCTTTCTGAAAATGACCCTATTATGCTTAAATATTCCATGCCTGATTTTACTAAAATTAGAGGAGACTCTTGCTGCTGTTGCTGATGGCGAAAGCTTGAGGGAAAAACTGTTCAGCTGTTTCTGTGTTGTGCAAGCTGAAAAAAGAACATTCTTACTATGTAAAATCATTGCCACACTTTTTTTCTACAGAACTCAAGTGTCTCTAAACTTTCCATTAAAAATGCTCATTTTGCCAAATGTTTATAAGCAAGTTTGGGGGAAAACGCTGATTAAATAATCATGTGACTGGATTATTTCTAAATATGTTCAGTAAACATTTGTTAAGATTTACACTAGAGATTCTTTCACATCACACTTCACACTTTCACTTCTTGGCATGACAGAAATAAAAGCTGGCACCATATTCCTAAATGAGGTGTGACATTCAAAGCCTAATGGTGATCATATAAAATTCAGTATAATATTAATGTTGCACGGTTAAATAAAATACAAATAGGAATGGCTATGGTATTTCTCACAGCAAAGGTAACTTGGTCGAAATGCAGTTCCTACACAGATGTGATACCCTTCTTAGAGGAGCCTTAGAAATATTGCAGGTGATGAATATATTTTGTAATATGCATTTAAGGCCGAATCTTTGTCCACTGAAGTCAATAGAAAGATTCTTATTGACTTCACTAGGCACTGAATCAGGCTCTAAGAAACATGAAATTGTATGAGAAAAATATCAGTAGAAAAGAGAGTAATGTGACAGAGAGAACATTACATTTTGTACTTCATTATTCTTAAGCCTTAATGTTTTGTTAACCTAAGGCTCAATGCTGCAAAATCTTGCTATAAGCAAACTACTTATTACTTTGGCAATTGGAATAGTCACAGTGGTAATCATTTTGTCCAGTAATTTGTTTGCAGGATTGGGGCCATTGGTTCTTTGCATTTAATGTTACTCACAAAACATGGTCAGTCTTGCAACATACAACACATGAACATATATATTGCCTTTCCATACCAAAAACAGTTTGTTCAATGAAGCCTCCAGACCTTTGTCTAGTTCAAGGGTCTGTTAGAGTTATAGCTTAATAACCTGTTGCAGATATTTCCCTTTGGATAACCCAGAAACCGTAAATGACTGGTTTAAAATGTAGATTCTGCAAGTTTAACATTTGCATTTTTGAGGTTGCTAGTATTTCCCAAAAATACCAGTAAACAATAGCATTTCAACTGTAAAAACAATGAGAGTCCTGTGGCACCTTATAGACTAACAGATTTCTTCAGGCATAAGCTTTCGTGGGCTATAACCCACTTGATCACATGTCAGTTATAGCCCATGAAAGCTTATGCCCGAAGAAATCTGTTAGTCTATAAGGTGCCACAGGACTTTCATTGTTTTTGCTGTACACAGACTAACACTGCTACCCCTCTGGAAATTTCAACTGTAAAGTATTTTGGAGGAATGAAATATTTCTATGTGTAACATCTGATATTTTCTATTGTGTTCTCTTCTAGTCACATTTTATTGTGAACTCTGAAAGGTAGCATAGAAGAGAAGGATATTTGTACTTTGATTTCACCCTGCAATTTTAAAATACAAGCAACAAGCCTATATAAATATTGCACTTAACCTCTGACAGCTCAGATGCACTAAAAAGTTCGAACTACCTAGTATCTGTTAGCTTGAAAAAAAATTTTTGTTACGCCTAACCTGATATTAGGATTGCCTTTTATTTCTGCATTCAACCTCCAAACTCAGTAAATTAGAACACATCTTATAATTAACAGCACAGTAACTTGTGGGAAGAATAAGTGTATGGCCATAATTGAGAACTATATTTACATAATTTTGCTAACCATAAAATTACTAAAATGATTTTGATTAGTATATGCATTTCTTCACCAGAGACTCACAGCCTACCTCGACCTTAGCTTGGATAAGTGCTATGTGATTCCTCTGAACACTTCAGTTGTTATGCCACCTAAAAATTTCTTGGAGTTGCTGATCAATATAAAGGTATGGTTGAATTGCCAGTGATTTTGTTGTTATATATAACAAAGAAAAACATGTTCATATTATTTTCATCTCAAGCCATGGAATTCACAGGTGAAAAGTGCTTTAGAAAAGAACTTTAAAATTTTAGGGGGAGGGAGTCAATTTAAAGGAATTATTGACTTGGGGATAGACAAATAAACCTGAATCATTCTTTGATGAGATTACATGGTTGTTAGATAAAGGCAACTGCAAAAAGGTAGTGTTCTTGTACTTATAAGGCATTTGACTTTAATACTGCATGACTTTCTGATTTAAAAAAAATTGCACTATCCGATACTGATAAAGCACACATTAAACAGATTAAGAACAGGCTAAATGACAGATCTCAAAGTAGTTGTCATTGGGGAGTTGTTGAATGAGGGTGTATCAAGGGAGAGTTCTGCAAAGATCAGTTCTAGATCGGAGCTGTTCAACACTTTCATAAATAATCTGGTAGCAAATATAAAACCATTGCTAATAAAATTTGCTGATGACATGAGCATTGGTAGACTGGTAAATAGTGATGGAGGGCAAGGCAGTCATACAAGTGATCTGGTGTGCTAGGCCCATTTAAACAAAAAGTGTTTTAATACAGCTAAATGCAAAGTTATATATTTAGAACAATGAATGCAAAGCATACGTAAAGAATGGAGGAGTACATCCTGCAAAGCAACTGGGTATGAGATCCTGACATGAAGATATGGGGGAAAAGGGCTAGTTCAGTCCTTGGCTATATAAATAGAGAAGTAGGAGTATTATTATTAAAGGGCTATTTAACCTAATGGAGAAATCCTAACAGGAACCAATGGCTGGAAGTTAAAGCCAGATAAATTCAAATAGAAAATAAGGCATACATTTTTAATAATGAGAGTGATTAACTATTGGAACAGATAACCAAAGTAGGGGGGAAATTCTTCATCTTGTGGTCTCTTCAATTAAAGATTACATGTCTTTCTGAAAGATATGCTTTAGCCAAACTCAAGTTGTTGGGATCAATACAGGGATAACTGGGTGAAACCGAATGGCTTGTAATATACAAGAGGTCTGACAGAGGATCTAATGGTCACTTTTGGCCTTAAACTCTATGCATCTCTTTATGTGCCAATATGTTGCAAGAATAATTTACAGCTATGACTTTCCCCATCTATAGTATTCAATTAAAGCGCTTAAGTGATTGTGCATAATTTCCTTTAACTACCATAGAAGGCAATTCGTTGTTTTTTTAATCTATATTCTTCTAGATTGCAATATTCTATGTGGTGTACTTTTTAATATGCAATGTCTCTACTTTAACAATATATTCTTTCTGTGGAAACAAGAAAACTATTTTTTTAACCTGAACTTAGAAGGTCTTTTCAAACTATTTGTTTAAATAATCAAACATTTCACTGTTTCGTGAACTACCTTAAAGTCAGTTGAAAAAACAATTCACCTGTGTTTGCCTCTTTAGATGTGGCCGAGAATATTTCTACATTTCTAAGTAAACATTATATAATCACTACGTTGGTGCTAAAAAGAACAGCACTTAATCAGCTTGTTCAAACATGTTGCTTGGACTGCTAAGACACTGCTGTTCTTAATCTCTGGTTTGTAATCGAAACTCGTAAGTGGTTTACTGACAATAATAATAATAATCTTTAGCCAGCTACACTAAATTCTGTGCGAATGTAACTTTCTGGGTGCAGTGCACCAGTTTCTTTGGATTCCAAGATAGTTTTTAAAAGAAGTTTTAAGGGTTTGAACTCCCAATGAAAAATAGATTAGTATCATAAATAGGAATTATACGAAATGGAATATCTCTCCACTTAGGCACATTTTGGAAAGGCTCCTCATTTTTTGTGGATAACATTTTTATAAAGTCAACTTTTAATAAAGTTACCAATTTTTAATTCTGTGAATATATCACTCTGACTGAAGCTCACAGTAGAGCCTGATTGTGCCCTCATTTAAATCAATGGCAAAGTTCTTGTGGACTCCAGATAGACAAAGACTGGGGCCCTAGCTCAGTTTTCTGCATCAGGTTTCTGAACTTTTGTCTGCAGAATCTTCGCTGGTGGTCTCTGCAGCACCCATTATTTCGGCTTTCCTTATTTTCCAGTAATTGCATTAAGACAACTAGCATACAGGAAAGAAATACTTTTGAATATACTTTATTTAAACAATTGCTGTAATTGACAAAGATGTCATATGATTGTCTTGTGGACTATTTATAATCCATTAAGTTGTGGCCTGTGCTTTGAAAATGTTTGGGATTCTACTATTTTAAACCAAACCGAATGCAGCAGGACAGTACTAAACTATTGATCCCTGGCAATTCCATTAATCAGCAAGATAGCACCAACCTAGTGCACATTCCTGCAGTACTTACCTGGACAAAGCTTCTATTTAAATCAGTTGATTCTCTAGTAAAATATAGTTTTTGGTGAGTAAGAACTGCAAGATTTGACCAATAGCGACCAAATTTCATTGGAGAAAATTTGTTTCTCTTGTGCCAAAAAACTGATGTTGATTTGATTTTTGTAATAGAAGAACACGGTGTGTGTATCTCCTGCTGTGAAAATGTTGACATTTTATATGATTACTTTCTCTTGAATTAATGCAATCATGTTTCTGATGTTTAAAAGACTTACTACTACATATTTCGAAATATGTATTACACATTTTGAAATACTGCATAGGTACAAATTCTCTTTTGTATGGAACTGCTGCTATTTGAGATTATATAAAATTGGTTTGAATTGGGCGTACTTATTATGAGAATGAATAGTTACACTTTTTATAATGAGCTGTTGCCTTTTTGTTAACGTAGGCTGGAACATACTTGCCTCAATCCTATCTGATTCATGAACAGATGATTGTTACTGATCGCATTGAAAATGTGGATCAGTTGGGGTTCTTTATTTATCGCCTGTGCCGTGGAAAGGAAACCTATAAACTACAGCGCAAAGAAACCATGAAAGGTAAAAACATTCTAAAAAATCATCAATCTTTCTAGTCAGTAAATAGCCTGACATGTTGAAGACAATACCTCTCTGATTAAAATTTAGAATGCTGTTGCTGTCAATGACTCCTTGGAACTCCTCTGTGTTTGCACAAAGACTAGCATGGTGGGATCTTGATCCTTAATTAAGACTTGGGGCATGATTGCAATATAAAATGACTTTCACCTTATTAATTTTTCTTTACATTGGCATTGAAGTGTGTGTGTAAAAAGTTTTTGGGCAGAAGTTTTTCAGCCAGCTGTAATATACATATTATAAATTGAATAACAGTAGCCTTTACTTTCAATAACTAAATTGTCAGAATAGTTAATCATATGCACACTTTAAGGTTACATTTTTCATATGTAGAAAGAATGACCTTGTGACCAAAGGACAGAATTGCCAGTTGATTGGTTTGTCCTGGCTGTTTTATGGAAACTTGGCCAAGCCATTTAACTGCTCTATGCCTCCTAATCTGCATCATAAAATGAGAATACTACTTGTCTACCTCACAAGAATCTTGTAAAGCTTGTACTATTTGTCTGTGGGAAGCTCTTTGAACTGAAAGACACTAGAGAAGTGAAGTATTTATAGGTAGGAAGTATTATAGGAGACATTCAGCATTTGTTTAACTTGGAAGAAGTTTAAAAGCATATGCTGAACTAAATTTAATTGAGAAATTTAGTCAGATCATAAAATCATAGAAGATTAGGGTTGGAAGGGACCTCAGGAGTTGGCAAAAATCTGGGCTACGTGGGGAAGCCTGGGTGCTGGGGGTAAGCGATTTTTAGTGCTGCCAGTGTTACTGTGTCAGTAAAAAACCCCTCAACTTTGTCAGTAAAATGCGAGGTTGGCAACCCTTGTTTCTTCTGTGACTAATTGCTGACCTAACTCCAAGATTGCGGTCTGTGTTTGGGAAAGTGGAAGATGGGGGAAAATAATTTTGTTAAAAGGATTGCAAATAATCCTTTTAAAAACAAAAACATTTGACTTGACCCTGTGGTAAATATGGGACACAAGTAGATATGGTGATCACTAAAATGTTGATAAATTTGGTATTCATCTGAGTATTTGCTTCCATTTTGGAAGTGAGTTGAGAGGAAGTAGTGGTGACCTCTGGTACCTTCTCATGACAGTGAAGGCACCAATACTTGAATTCTTCCTAGTATGTATCACTTACGTTGTTTGTCATCTCCTCCTATTTCCCCAATAGGAATTCAAAAGCGCGAAGCCAACAATTGCCGAAAGATTCGACACTTTGAGAATAGGTTTGCTATGGAAACACTCATTTGTGAACAGTAGTGAAGAATATTACTGTAGCAGAAGACTGAAAGATTACAGTATGCCCTTCACCCCCCCCCCCCCACCCCCGCTCGTATTGTGTGCAGTGATTACTTTTTAAAATCTTTTATGTAAGCAGTGGACAGGGCTTTATTGCTGAACATCTTCAACACTTTCCATCTCATCTTAAATTTTAAATCAATATGTTTTAGGAATTTTTTCTTATTTTCAAGTGTGGTGCCCTTTTTATATTTGAATAGCAATTGTATAAAGTCTTAGTTACTAGTGCATTTCATGTGATAAATTTTGAATACTAGGAGAAAGATGAGGTCTCTGATATCTGCAAATTTTAAGTAAAATTGAAAACCATTATTAATCTGGAGAAAAATATGTACAAATGGACTGAAAGATTTACTTCTAACTGTATATTCCTAACTATATATAGTTTGTTACAGCATATAGATAAACATGTATTTGAATTTCCCCTCACTAAAATGTGCAATTAGTTTTTTTAAATGTCATATTTACCTTTTCATATTATGATTTCTGACTTGATGTTTTAATATGGCAAGTGTCTGCTGTAACAATCTTTTAGAAAATGTAAGGAAATTAAGCAGTAACTTATGTTACTAACTTGTATATAATCCATGTATGTGCAATGGAAAATAAATCTTACAAACCTGTTTGTCTAAAAGTGTTGTTGGGTTCCCATTTGATATAATTAATTTTAGAAAAAAATTAGTGTTCCATATGAATGAAGCCATATATTCTCCAGCAATCTATCTGAATTAGATTATCCCACTAATGCTTTTCTTAGATGAGTGGTGAAATCAAATCAAAATAGAATGAATTATTGTAATATGGAAGACCAATCGATAAGAATCATAATATTCATTTTGGCAGTTCATTTAAAATGGAAATAGTACTACTCGTTTAAATTACATGTTTTTTACACTGCACCTACCGTAATAAGTGAAGACATAAGGTTGGCATACTTGTCATAAAATTTTTAATAAAAATCCCTCTTTTGTTATATCACCGTATTTACTACCATTCTGTATTTGTATAGCTGCATATTGTATTCAATAGCTTCATAATACAAAGCATTCATACTATTTATGGAGATCAGATTGTCAGCCACTGCAAAGACGTACAAGTGAATTGTCGGCCATGATTGTTAAACTGCTTTATAATGATCAGTTTAGTAAAACACATACACCCTTTAGGGTGCCGCTTTGGTAAAATACAAAGGTTCTCTGAGAAGGAATCTCTGATGGTTTTTCCCTCATACAAAAACATCTTACTATTATATTACCTAAGATGTTAACATTTTCTAAAACTGTTTTAAAATTACAGTACTTTTACTTGTGTATATCTTGTATTTGTCAAAGGCAAATGTTTTCTTCAAGTGTTTCATCCAACTTTAGGAGGCCATAATTAGACACTTAAGGCCACATCCTCAGCTGGTATAAATGGGCATAGCTCCAGTAAAGTCAATGTGTAAAGTAAAAGTAGCCTGATTTTCTTTTCCTTTTTTCTTTTAAATTTCTCTTCCCTTCTCCATGAGTTTTGCACTCATAACTCCCAGAGAAACTAATGGAAACTGAGTTTTAATCCTTAAAAACTGTCACTTTTATTTAGGTGCTCAAATATGGATTCTAGGCATGTAAGTTTTTGAAATTTCTTGCCCAAGACTCATTTGTTTTCCTTACTCCTGTTTTGAGACTGGATTCAGTTAAAGTACACTAGCTCCCATACAAAGGGCCATTAGGAAAACCTCCTGAGATCCATTTTTGAGCTTTGTCCTGGAAACACTGATATATCAGACAGCAGAAATACTCGGAGAAAAAAATATGCCAACATTTAGAGGCTTGGTGTACTCCTATTTTTTAAAAATAATTGTGTAATATTACTGGAATCTGTATTTTACATTAATACATAGTTTCTTGACTGAACTGAGTTCTTTTTATCTCTTAAGTGAATTCTTATTAATACTGTGGGAGGATACATTATGTGGATTCAGAACAGCTTCCTGCTATTGTAAATACTCTCCCAGCAAGCTTCCTGCTATTGTGACTTCTTTGGGTCCGGGAAAACTATTTGCTGGAGGGGAAAGTTTTTAAGTATACAATGTAATCTGTATATTCTACATTTGGTTTAATTGACAGTTTATTCTTACTATGGATATGTTCATATGTGGTGGGAAATCTAAATAATCATGGTTTCTTAAAAAACATTAGCCTGTTTTTGATGATATAAGGCAAACAAGAAAATCAATAAAAAAAAACCCATTAAGGATAATTTAACTAAAATCTTCAGGATGTTGTAATTTTGTGTGCTTACAAAAAGGATAAAATAAATGTCAGGAAATGGCTAATGGTTCATTCTTGGAACTGTGTTTTTCATGAGTCATCTTGATGTGCTTGGAAGCATGTTTCCTGCTGATCCACGTACGTATTGTTTTCATTTTCAAAAAAAAAAAGTTGACCTTGTTAGAACACAAGAACAGCAGTAGTGGATCAGATCTGTGGTCCATCTAGCCCGGTACCCTGTCGACTTTGAGTCGCTGCACATATACATTCCCATATGTGTGCAAGCGCCACCATGCGCAGTCACCAGAAGCTTTTTTGCCTTAGCAGACCCCAGCTTCACTGCCCCTGCAAATGCTGTGACTTATGAGGCACTGCTGGCCCTATGCCCTCTACAGTTCTGTCTTTCCACCTGTGACCAGCACTGGAACTTGCTAGCTCTGCTTGCTTCACTTCAAGTACCCTTTCTGTTTTTATTCCGTCAATTGCTTTGTAGAAAAGAGTACTTAGTGTTTAAAACAAACAAGGAATCTGGTGGCACTTTTAAAGACTAACAAATTTGTTATTTTGAAATTGGTTATTTTTAATTTGTTAGTTTTGCTGAACTAGACTTAACACAGCTACCTCCTTGGAACTAGTGCTAAAGTGTAGTTAAAGTAGTTAAGTATATTTAGTCCTGTAAGGGACTTAGTTCCTTAGAGGCTATGCCCCTCCCTCTGGGCCTCAAGCCATGTGGGAAAGCCTTTCCACAGAGTGACCCCCATGACAAGGGCATTTCCTTGGGGGGAAACCTCACCGATCGGATAAGTCGCATTGCAAGTCTCTTAAACCAAGGACTCAAAGAAAAATATTCAGCTTAAGACTTGGCTTATGGATAAGACGAGCGTTGGAGCTGGTACGGTCCATTTGCACTGGTCCCCATCTGCACTGGCTAAGAGAAGCCGCGGACCCATCGGGGTCGCTCATCAGTCTGGCTGGGAAGATGGTACCAAGCAGAGCCCTACAAAGGAGTACCGCTCCATCCTCAGCACTGGACAGTGCCTGG
Organism: Pelusios castaneus; assembly: GCA_007922175.1. Taxonomy (NCBI): domain Eukaryota; kingdom Metazoa; phylum Chordata; order Testudines; family Pelomedusidae; genus Pelusios; species Pelusios castaneus. The sequence continues at coordinate 1,687,893 of ML686154.1, forward strand.
ACAACTTGTTGCCTTCAAGGGACTCTTGACTCCAGACAGGACAAAGGGCTCTGATGCCACCGACCCTGTTGATGTCTGAGGCATCTGAGATGGCCTGAACCTGGCTGGCCTTGCCAATGCCTCCGCCTCCAACCTTCCCTGAAAACCCTGGAGGGGCAGGAGACCCAGAGCTGTCTCCTAGCAGTGGAAGGATTCCAGTGCTATATACATAGTTGATTAGTTGATACGCAAGGCAGCTGGAGCCTTCCTTGCTGGCCTGCCAATGCTTCCGTCTCCAGTTCAACTCAGAGCTCAGGAGGATCGGGTACCCCACGCAGGCCTTCAGCATCGATGAGCCAGGTTCAGGACAGCAAGCCTTCAGACTTGGTATGCCTGGCACTGCTAGGTTGGGACTCGCAGTTCCTGTGATGCTCCCAGTCTCCTCGGCACTGGTTGTTTCCAGTACTGGGTGAGCTGTGCCAAAGACAGCATTTTTCCTACAATGCTCCTGAGTCCGCGCAGCACCAGCAGTCTCCGGCACTGGGTGAGCTGCCCTGAAGACAGTGCTTCTGCAATGCTCCCAGTCTTCTCGGCACCAATTGTCTCAGTACTGGGTGAGTCACGCAGAAGATGGCGTGCTCTGCAATATGGCAGCGTTTTCCAAGCGTTCCCTGTCCACTGGGTACTGGCTGTCCTTGATGCTGGTTGAGGCGCACTGAAGCCAGTACTTTCCAAGTGCTCCTGATCTCCTCAGCACCAGCTGTCTCTGATACCAGGTGAGCCGCGCTGAAGGTGGTGCTGTGTCTTCATCCACAGCAAAGAATACCTTGATGGTCAGATTCCTCGGCACCAGTGAATTCACCCACTGAAGGAAAGTGGGGCAAGACTCATTTGCCATGAGAGGAGTGCCCCAGGGACAAACGGTTCACAACGTAGGTGTATAAGGACGCCACATTGGTTCCTCCGACAGGGGCTCTGAGGGACTCAGAAGAAGAAAACTGACCCAGGCAGCTCAGTGACCCTAGGGGGCATCATGGGCGTTCCCTGCAGAGACAAGCTCTGCATCTTTAGGTCAGCAACAACCCAATTGACAAGCTCCTGTGCACCTTGGCAGGTTCCTAGGTCAAAAGAAGAGTCTAACCCAGTGAAGAGATCTGTACAAGGACCCAGGGTGGTCCCCTACAGTGTTCCCTTCTCTGCAGAAGGGAGTAGCATCCCTACTCAGGTAAGGGTGGTCGGGATGGCCTAGCTTCTCTAAAAAGCCCCTCATCGATAGCCCCTATCTCACAAGGAGCGGAAGGGAAATACGATGCCCCATTAAGGACTCCAGATTCCTGTTACCTAGCATTGGATGATCTGTTGGTGGATGCTGTAAACTGGGGAGGAAGCAAGCAGGGCCGTCCCTAGGGGGGAGCGGGGCCCATGGCCAATTGGCCTGGGGGGCCCCCACCCTACCCCACGGTGGAGGGGGGAAGGGTGGGCTCACTCCACCCCTGGCAATCAAGGCTACCCCCACAGGAAGTTGGGGGAGAGGTAGGAGTAGTGGGCCAGGGCTCATGGGGGGGGACACACAGGTGGGGGCAGGGGCAGTGCTGCCCCCCAATAAAACATTTGGGGCACACAGCATTCCTCCTCCATCCCCAACCCCTAGCATCCCCAGGCCCTAAGCTGGGCCAGGGCTGCACCGAGCCAAAAAGCCCCAGGCTGGGCTGTGGGCGGGAGCTGTCCTGGCAAAGGCTCCTGCTCGGAGTCGGCCCTGGCAGGGAGCCTGCTGAGGCCACCATGGCCGGGATCCTAAGGCCGCTGCTGGGGCTCGGCCCTGGCTGAGGCACCAGCGGCGGTGCTGGCCCCGCCTCAGTCACAGGCGGGGATCCTGTGTGGGGCAGCAGGCTGGCCTAGCCTGCCCCGCAAAACCCCCCGCCCCTGGGCCAGCCGGCTGCTCCTCCCTGGGGGCGGGGAGGGCCGGCCCAGCAGGGGAGCAGGGTGAAGCGCATGGGCCCCGCACCGCCCCGCTGGGAGCAGGACAGCGCAGGGCCCACTTACCCGCAGGGCCTGGGGCGATTGCCCCGTTTGCCCCTCCCCCCAGGGACGGACCTGGAAGCAAGGCCATCCCAGTTCCACCCTAAGATTAATGAAGCTAAAAGGCTGGATCTGTTTGACAGAAAGGTTTATTCAGCTGGTAGCAAGCTTTTCAGAATTTCAAACCAATAAACCCATCGGGGAAGATATATATTCCATCGAGCAATGTGGAGAGTCCCTTCTGTAAGGCCAAGTCTTCGATTACTTCACACTCCTGCGGAAGGAATTGTGAGAGCAAAAGCCACTGTGCAATCCTCATGAGATGCCTGATTTCCAGCCATCTTTTTCATGGCTACAGACATCAGGTCTTTCACAAAGGGTCCTGCGGGTTTTTGGTACCTTCCCCTTAACAGGTCATTTCTTCCTGACCAGGCAGACAAAATACTGGCTGACCCAGTAGGCTTGGCTACAGCTTCTGTCAGTCTGTACATGCTGCAGTCTCCTAAACGTCTATGCTCTCCGCAGTAAAAGTTCCAATCCCAGTGTAAGGCAGGCGCCTCCACTGGCCAAGGAGGGTGCGCACCTGGCCTCTCTCTTTCTCTGTGGCTCTGGCCTCTGGTGTGGGCAGGCAGACAAACAACTGTCTCTGACCCCTTGGGTGGGGCGGGCAGACAAACAAGTGACTTTAGGTCATCGGGACCGAGAGGAGAGACTCAGAGCAGGTAGATGCTTCTGGCGAGGTTGCAGAAGGGGGGAACAGGGGGACGCAGACCCACCCGGCTCCACTGTGTTCCAGCCCAGGTCTCTATCCGTGGTAGAGGGGTCCACCACAGAGCCGGCAGGGATCCGACTGCAACACACCGGCCCAGTCTGTGGCCTTACCAATGCAGGACCGAGGTCCAAGTCCCCTGGGCCATTTCCTGCTCCCGCCACTGGTATTACCTGCTCTGGACGCCTGTCCTCAGTCTCTTTGGGGTAGTCTGTGACAGGATGCTCCCTAAATCCAGTCTGGTGTGCTGCTATGACCACTTGAACCCCGCTCCTGAACCCCAATTCACCCCGCTCTGCTGGGTGACCACTCACTCCTGAGTCAGTCCACACCAGCCACCAGCATGTAATTGGTCCCAGGCAGTGGGTGTAAATACACTAGCCACACAGGCGTTGGTCCCCAAGCGAGCACACCCAGCCCCAGACACTACCCTGGGAGCCGCTGCCCTACGGGGATTGGGACCCACTCCCAATCGCCTTAGTCTCAAGTCCGTCCACTTAACAAAGAAGTGGATTGTGCCCAGCCTCCCACATCCACACCCTCTAAAGACCACACAGCTTTAGGTGAAACAACTACTAGTTTATTGATCAGAGTCTGATTTCAAGTGAGAACATGGCCAATCAAGGCAGAACCATGCTATAAATGAGTCAGGAGTGACCACTATCAAATAAAAGGTATAAACCGCATACTACTCTAACATCTCTACTTAAACTGACCTCAGAGTCCAAGGTTATGTGCATGGTGTTCAGCTGTCTGATGTTTTACAGCCATTCTCTGCCTGTTTTCAGGCAGGGCCCCGATCTTGCTTGAAGTTGGTTGCAAGGTGGTGTCTTCTCCGCTCGAAAGCCTGCAGCTTCTCCCCCCCTCACAGTCTCTGTGTCTTTGTTTTAACCAACTGCTGACAGCCCCTCCTCCCACTGTCCTGTTGTGAGATTCTCTTCACTTCTACTTGAGCAGGGGAGGGCATTAGCATTCCCTTTGATGTGTAAATCTTCAGCCACTAGAGACTAGTGCTAGAGACAGCCCTGAGAGTCTGAACCCTGTAACATGCTTCACATCTATACATATGTGTCGCAGCAGGGAACATGGCACCCTGGTAATCACGTGGCATATGTTCTGAGCATTCACAGAGGAATTTGGCATAGTGCATTTGGCATGAAATCACACAATTACCTTGCAAAACAGAACAGAAAAGTTACCCAGATTATGTCCTAGGAGTGCACGGATGTGCATCCCGTCACATAGTCATCCAGAGGTAGCTTACAAAACCCTTTGGTGTCATTGGGGGGTGGCAGGGTCAGCAGGTCAGCTGAGTCTTTGGCGGAGGGCAGTTCCTCCAAGTCACAACCCGCCAGGGTGAGGTCATCCTCACTGGTAAAGGGAAGCTCTTGCAGGTCACAGGTAGCAGGCAGGAGGCCTAGGGGCTCCTCAGGCTTCAGGGATATTGGTAACTCCAGGAACTCCACTGGGGTCCACCTTTTGGGCAGTGGCCACTGAACATCCATTTCCAAGGGATACAGGTAACTGTCTGGGCTGCAGGCAGATTCTCAGCCAGGCAGTGGTCGGGCGAGGACTGTGAAGGGGGCAGAGGGACATCCTTCCCCTTTGGTCGCTTAGCCCCAACTGAAGGCCGGGGCCTCCTTTTTATACTTCCTGTCCCGCCTCACTGCTCCTGGCCTGACAGACAGGCTGCCTCTGGCGCCGCCCACCTAGGGGCAGCTTGGCCCTGGCAGTCAACCTCTGAGGGAGGTCACACTCCTTCACTAAACCCAGATGTCTTGAACAGAAGGACAGGGAATAGATCCAGAGTTCCTAGGAGAAGACGTATCCCAGCTTCCTCCTCTGCTCCTCGGCAGGGTTTAAGACCCCCAGTGACAAAGGGCAGGCTTTTGGAAGGTGCACCCAAGGAGGGTGTCCAAGGTCAACCTCAAAGAACTCTACAACCATTTCAGATTCTTCACTTTGCAGAGGCAGGGTCTTATTTCTAGCTTTCACCCCAGCCATCTGCTCTCTCCCTTACCCTTCGGGGTTTTTTCTTCATATGCTTGTTTGTGGTAATACCCTGCCTGGAATGCAGAGGACTCCAGGTCTTCCTGCAAAGGGAAGTTCCCACGCATACGCCTGGGACAGTGTGTGTCCCGCATGCTCCATTTGCAACCTCCTAGACTCTTCCTCAATCCAGGCTTTCCTCCTTTGAGCTCGTTTCGGGGCAAAGACAGGCATTATTGTTAGCCTCCACTAGTGCCCAATCACTAGCCTAGGTCATATTCCGACCTCCTTGGCTCATCTGCCAACCATATTAGCCTTCCAGCAACCCATGAGTGTGATGTCAGTCGTCCCGGACCTGATGGCATCCAGATCCCTGAAGAAGATAGAGAGAATTTGTTTGCAGGGCCATAACCTGGCACCTTGACTTAGTCCCTTGCTGGACTAAGGGGGCCTCCTTTTCAAACTCATGGCTTTATGCCTGTCCCTAATCCTTTTATGGAGGGTGTCCCTCCTAGTGACCATCCCCTTGTATAGAAATGTCTCTGAGATTAGGGCACTGGCCTCAGAGTCTCCCTCCATGGTCTCCTGTAATGATAAGGTGCATTCGGGGCCGCACCCGGCCTTCCTGCTGAAGACTGTTCCCTATTTCTTTATAATCAGGTCATTATTTCTTGCCTTCCTCCAAAACCCCATGCAAGTCAGAGGAACAGAGATGGCAAAAGAGTCCTGGCCTTCTCCATCGAGAAGGGCCCACCAGCATCCGCCCAGTAGTTCTCCTTACAGATCACTGCCAGCATGATAGCTTGCTATGAGCAAGTGAAAGGTGCTTTTGCTGGGCTAGGTCATGGTGCTCTTGACCAGAACCCAGACGGTAACTGCAGCGTTTTCTTGCTCTCGTGCCAGTACAGGATATCAGCAAGGCAACAGCCTGGTCATTGGCCCCACACCTTGATGTCCCATTATGCCATCATGCAAGCAGGCAAGGGACGATGCAAGCTTCATGAGGGCTGTGTTACAGGCAGTTCATCCTTAACTTCTTCCCCCCTCCAAGGAGTGACTTGTAAATCACCTATATGGGAATGGATATAAGCGGCGACTTGAAGAAGAAAAGGGTGATTACATACCAGTAACAGCTGTTCTTTGAGATGTGCTGTTCATAACCATTCTGCACCCACCCCCCATTCCCGCTTTCGGAGTTAGCAGAAAGAAGGGACTGAAGGGAGTGTGGGGCCAGCACTGCCTCGTAAGTCACAGCATGCATGCGAGGCTCCATGCTGGCCTTACGGGGTCTGCTAAGGGCAAAAAAAGCTTCCGGTGACCGTGCATGGTGGTGCATACACACCTATGGGGGAATGTATCTGAGCAGCATATCTCGAAGAATGGCTATTATTGGTAAATAACCACCCTTTTTCTGACAGTTGCCAATGCCAGGCACTTCAGAGCAAATGATCAGAACAGGCAATCAGAGTGAGCTGTTCAATCGTTCAGCCCCAGCTTCTGGCAGTCAAAGGTTTAGGAACACCCAGAGCTGCTGCTGCATTCCTGAACACCTTGGTACATAGCTATTGAAGAATCTATCAACCATGAGAGTAAAAGTGACTGTTTTTACTATTACTTTTATATACATCAAACATTCAACACCATTCATTTATTCATAAATGAGTATCAGGGCTAGGTTTACTTGCACTCTGTTCCTTTAAGGATTGATGATCTGTTTAAAGGATTAAAGGGCACAGTTTTAGGTACAGCACCAGAATTTGCTGTGCTCTGAAGGGACAGAGAAGCAATGAGGTTTGTGTAAGCTGTGTTGGGCTGGTTGTGGGTTTTTTTAGACTGAAAATTAGTAAAACTCTAGTTTTTAAAACTGCCCTGGGATTGGGAGTGTACCATATGACTCACCGTTTTTGTCCACCAGCCATCTATCTCTGGTTTAACTTAGGTCTGACTTTTTTTATTGGTAAAGAAAGTTTGATATATAAATATTTGGAAAGCTTCCTTTTAAACCAAAAACAATCCCATTGTCATGACACACTTTGAAATTAACATACTAGGAGCACAGCAGTGTCACCAATGCCATGTGCCGCAGTATTTATTCTGGGATGAGGCCTGAATTACTGTCTAGTATGCCATTCAGCTCCCTGATGTCTAATAACTAGTCACAGCAGGAAATTTATTGCCAACAATCAACAACAACACTCTGAACTTGTAAGTTTAAAGAACTCCAAGTCTTTCTCCAACCTATAATTCAAACTTTCCAGCTCTAGGGAACAACTATGACATAGCTGAAGCTGTGTCTACATACAGAATTGGTACCATAACTATGTTGGTATAATTAAAGTGGATCACCTTCCCCTAGTGTGGATACAGTTATATTGGGTATAAAGGTGCTTTATACTGGAGTAGCTATTCCCCTACATAAAAGGGAATAAGATACACATAGATAAGGCACCTTTATACCAATATACCCACTTCCACACTAGAAGGGTCTACCAGTATAACTATTTCTGTTAAAATAAATAAATAAATATCAAACCTCTAACAAAATTCGTAATACTGTGTACAGACGAGGCTGAGAGGGAAAACTGGCTGTATCAAAATGGTGCAGGGACTTGTGCATGTGTGTACCACTGCTCCAGGGGATGGGAGTATACATGTATACGAATTGCCCCTTTGTAAAGCTAGCTGTGACGTTTCAGCTCTCTGGGCAGAGGGTTGATCAGTGTACAGGAGAATGCGGAGCTTTACTTCAGGTGTCAATTATACTAGTGTTTAAAAAAAACAAAAACAAACTTATCCTATATCCTTTTCAACACTCATCATTATAGTATTTCTACACACTATGGCTATGTCTACACTTGTCAAAATAAGTCGACTTTGCTAAGTCGACAAAGTCAAATTTAAATCGAACTTGTTAAGTCGACTTAGCACATCTACACTGTAAATTTAGGTCGACTTAAAGTCAACCTTGCTAAATCAACTTAGAGCGTCTACACTTGACGCCTAAGACGACTGGCAGGGGCTAGGTGGACCTGGGAGTGGTGCATGATGGGAAGTGTGGCATGTGGCACTTTAGAGGTGCCCCCCCCTTCCCCAGGCACTCCTTTAAAAGAAGAAGGGAGCTCAGCACCTTCCCCATTGTGCTTGGCTACATGGGGGCTAAGCAGGTCAGGGACAGGAGCAGGAGCAGGATGCAGGAGCAGGGTGGCCAGGGCTGTGTTCTGCCCTGTGGGTTGGCATGCCAGGCTCTGGCTGTGCCAGGCACCCTGGGAGGGAGGTCAGTGGGGGAGGTCTGGAGGCCATTTAAGTCGACTTAGGGCTAAGCCATGTCTACACTGGCTTAAGTCGACTTAATAAAGTCAACTTAAGCAATAAGTTGACTTAAAGAAGGTTTTATTAAGTCGACTTTATTTTTCCTTAAATCGACTAAAGGAGCAGCTTAAGTCGACTTAAGCCTCCTTAAGTCGACTTAATTTACAACTGTAGATGCACCCTATATGACTAACAGCTCCCATGTATTTGTTCTAATTTTCCTAAGGGGAAAAATATATGAATAGAGTGTCTTGTTTTGGAATTGTTTTATATATAATATTTTATGTATATAGGGGTCGATAAGTTTGGCCACCTTAACTGCGTTTATTTATATAAATAATAATTCAGGATGGCCAAACTTACTGACCCTCCAAGACCCCTCTCCCCACTAGGTGGAATCCTCTAGCTCCACCATCCCGCTACAGGGCAGAAGCTCCCAGCTCCACAGCCCAGTCTGGTAGACAGAGAATGGGGGAGAAGGGCATACAGAGCTCCGCAAGCTGAGCTTTGCAGCACATGGAGCTCACAAGCCACAGGCTGGCCACCCTGAGATGGATGGGGAAGGTGAGGGTGTGTACTGCTGTGGCTATGTGTTTGTTAAAGAAAGCAGATCTAAGAAATCACCTTGCACTAAAATCCAAAGGTGGTAAGATTTGTGATGGTCCTTAGTTCTGCTCCTTCCACTGTCTTGGACCAGACACCCAGAAAGTTCTGCCTCTGGCATAGATGAGCTTTATCCTTACTGCAGAAAATTCTATTATTAGAACCTGTCCATATCCCTAACTCTTTTGAGTAAAGCTGCTGTATGGGAGACTTTAACAGACAGGGCCAAATTTAGCTTCAGTGTAAGTAAGTGTAATACCCAAAGTCAAAGGAATTGCATCTGTTTGCATCAGGACTGAATTTGGCCTATACTGCTCTGCATCTTAGAAATGCATGCTGCTGCCATTCTCTTCTACCAACCCCAAGATCTTCTAGGATATCAGTCTACCATATGCAGTGTCATTACTAGTGACGCAGAAATAATAAAACAGCTCTATGAGCTAAAACAGAGCTTTCTCAAAGTATGATTACCATTACTACATTAGCCATTTTAAAATGAAAAACAGAGCCCTAGAGAGGTAAAATAGTATTACTTAATTGCTTCAGCATGAAACACAAGCTGTGAAACAGTTCGCTGATTAAAATTAATTGTACTTTTGACAGGAACTTAAATGAGAACAGGATCAAGACATTTATTTGTCAACAGCCAAATAAATGAAGTTTGTTTTTGCTTCATGTAGGCACACCCTTCACTGAGATTTCTATAATTATGACCTTAGTCTCTAGGGGAGGCATGCAGAGATAGCTTAGACAGGGCAAAACTGCAAAGAATGGGGCAGGCAAACCCTCAATATTGGAGATCATTCTTCAATAAGATATACCAAGCCAGCAACAAACAGCTTCTGATTACCTCAATAATTATCCAGAAGCCAAAACTACAATTCCCATAAAGCTATCTAGCCCTCTGGCTTCTACCCACACACTAAGTCAAATATGATAGAGATTACTGAAAATCTTAGTTCACTGTATGTAAAAAAGTTCCACCACTCCCAAAGAACTGGACACATTACCCACCAGGTCAACAAATATTTTAGACCTTACTCAAAGACACACTTAAAGCCATGCTTATTAACTAAACTAGTATTTATTTCAAAAGAAAAGAAAAAATGTTAAAAGTTTCTAATTTGTATGTATAATGTGTCCATAAGTCTGTTTCAAAATAACTGAGTTGCAATGTTCTTTCAGTATTAGGCTTGTAGCAGTGGTGAAATAAGTGGCTAATCTACAAAAATCTTAGGAAACGACCTCAACAGCTTGGGGGGGTTGTTAGTCCTTATTTACAGCTTCTTTGTTAGAAATCCAGTCCAGAGAAATGAAGCAGAGAATGAAGACTAAATAGTCTATATACAGCATCTATAATTTCTTCCATAAGAAATAGCAGGGTGAACCGTCTCATAACCAAGACCTTAGGCTGACAATTTAAATCCCACCTGATGAAATCCAAGCAATCCTAAAATAAAAAAGATCAGGACCATAGTGTCTTTTATATATCTGTGCAGGCTTATTGATATCTTCTTGACAGCAGATATCACAGCAGGTAATCCTTGGGTGCATAATAGGTAATTATTTGCGGTTTTGAAATAACATCTATTTTCTACACACACAAGTCAATAGTATTATATTCAAGTTGTATCTAAATGTTAATATCATCTTTTGATTCCTGAACTAACGCAATATAGTGACAGATAGGAACTATTTGGTTGCATTGGTAATCATTAACCAGTTTATAGGTAAATACAAACATACATGTCCATTATTTACTACCTGACTTCTAGCAATATAAGTTTAACTTGAAAATTTGTTATTTTACAATGAATAGCTCTAGTTACCATTTGTATTTCTTTCCAATGTGTTTTTAAAGGTTTGAGTTATTTAGCCTGCTTGGTTTAATCCTTTCTGGCCCAGTCACTGCGATAGTCTGCTAATTTACAGTTTAACTACAGTGGCTGGCTGCTAGAGACTCCTGTTCTGATTGGTCATTGTACATTAGTCCTGTCTTGAAAAGCTGACAATCTAGCACCAAAGGCCAGCAACCTGGTCTATGCAGATGGATCTTACTTCTTAGTGATACTTGTTTTAGTCCATGGATCTCCTCACAGGCACAGGAGCTACAAAAAAACACAGTTCTGGTTGTAGGATCAGAGTGCAAGGAAAAAAATGTCAAAAAGGGGTGTGAGGAATGATACAATCAAATATGGATGCAAAAATTATAGATGGCAACATTTCTTACAATGCTAAAAGTAAATATTCAATATGAATAAATGCTAAAAAATCCCTTTTGCCCCTTGAGTCACATCATTAGCTGATTTTATATAGTTTTCACTGATAAGGTAGTCTTCTTGCAAAGAGACTTGCAAGAGAGTGATATCCTTATAGATCAGTTCAGGGAAGGTGAGTTAATGGTAGGTCAATGATAATTTTACCTAAATAATTTGGACATGAAAGTGAGTTTTATGCATGAATCAGAGTGCTGAGCACCAAATTATTTTATTCCCAAATTATTGGAATCAGAGAAACAAACAAAGATCTAGTAAGTGAAATTAGTATTTGTTTCTTGTGCTATGAATTCATGAATGTGACACCACTTTTGTTACACAAAGACTTTAGGTAATGCCATCCATGATTTAAGGCTGATCTACACTGAAATGTTACATCAGCACAGCTAAGAGACATAGCACGCTGAGAGACATAGTTAAATTGACACCCACCGCTGAGAGACATAGTTAAATTGACCTAATTTCCAGTGTAGACAGCATTAGGTTGACAGAAGAATGCTTTTGTTGATATAGCTACCACCCTTTGGGAAGGTGGATTGCCCATAGTGACAGGAGAACCCCTCCTGTTGCTTAGGAAGCATCTACACTGAAACAGTGCAATGGCCCTGACGCTTTTGGTGACAAAATAGTGGTTCAGATGCTACCATGCTGCCCCCGCTGACAAAACTCCCCTGCTTTGGCGCCAAAATATAACCACATCAACAAAAGGAGCAGAGCTTTTTGCAACCAAGTTAGACTGCTGAAGTGTCAGTATACTTGCTGTGTGCCATAACTGGGCTCCAAGAACTATCTCACAATGCCCATCCTGACCTCTCTGCTCACTCCTTTGGACTCCACTGTGCTGCCCTGCACTCCAGCTACATAGGCACGTGCCCCCCTCACCTCCCACTTCCCCTTTCAAAACCCTAGGAAGTGTTAAAATTGTTCAGCGTGGAGAAGTGACACAGCTACCGCCAGTTGAACAGGCCAGCGCCTAGCAGCAAACACAATCCAGCCTGGACTACCGTGGGCTGGATCACTCTCCTTGGTCTGGGGGGAGATGAAGCTGTGGGAGAACTGCAAGTGACTCAATCCTGCTCTCCTGTGGCAGGTATGCAGGCAGCATGGGCTGCTGCTGGGGTGGTGGGGGAAGAGACTCCTTCTGTGCTGTGCAGAATCAAGGAGGCAGGGGTTGATGTCAAAGTGTGTCCCATATACCCCACCATGTACAGCTGTCCACTGAACTAGGGTGGGGAGGACAGGGGGCACCTGCTGTCTGTGCACCAGCTTCTGCCTGAGGATTGGTCGCTTCCAGCTGCTGTTTGAACTAAGAGACAAAGACATCACTGTCCCCTAACTCTCTCTCTCTCTCTCACACACACACACCCTCTCTCTCTCTGTCTCCTCTTTCACTCCATCCCTCCCTGATAGGGATAGTTGAAAAGCAGCTGTCAATCTAGTAGAATAAGGGAGGAACGATGAGATTCAGAAACCATCATGTGATGCTGAGCCTGACCCATAAGGCATTGCAAACACCTCCCAAAGCATCATGCTTGCAGGTGCACAGCAGAGGCGGCTTTTGGGGTGGGTGAAGCAGGCGGACGCCTAGGGCCCCAAGCAGTAAGGGGCCCCATCGCACCTGCTTCGCCTACCCCAAAAGCTGCATCTGCCTTGGTCAGCAGCAGGAGGAGCTGGGCTCAGGGGGCCAGGGCCATGAGGTGGGGAGCTGGGGCAGGAGGGAGGGCAGGATAGCGAGGGGGAGGGTGGGGAGAATGGGGCCACAGAGAGGGGCCCCCGTGGGCCTGTGGGGGGCCCCACAATGGGCCTTCACCTAGGGCCCCCAATAGCCAAAGGCCGCCTCTGGTGCACAGTGTGATAGCTACCTACAGTGCATGCACCCTTGTCTCAGTGGTACAAGTCCGTACCAGAAGTGCTTGTATCCACTGTTTTGTCAGTGTGGGGCATTTTGGGATGACTTGTAAAGGTTGGTAATAGTTCATATAAGTAACACAGTATCTACACTGACATTGTGTCCACCTAATTACATCAACCATGGCTCCATGCCACTCGGGGCGACCGTGTTCCTTAATCGGCATATGGCGGTATTGACGTTGGTGGGAGCCAAACTTAAAGGCAGCTCTATACTATAAACTTGCTGTAATGCTTCTAGTGAAGACACTCTAAGATGATGGGAGAAAGCTCTCCTGTTGGCTTAACTCCACCTATGCAAGAGGCAGCAGCTGTGTCAGCGGGAGCAGCTCTCCCACCGAATTTGCACTGTCTATACTGCAGGTTATGGTCAGTATAACTACATTGTACAAGGATCTGGATTCTTCACACCCTGAGCAATATGGTTATTTTGCAGTAAGTATGTAGTGAAGACATTTCCACATCTAGATTGAGGCAAGGCAGCTTATGTCAGCCTAACCCTATAGTGCAGACCAAGCCTTGGTGAAGCAAAAGAAGAATAAACAACATTCTTTATAGAATAACATAACCAAAACAAAGACAGGCAATAAAAGAGTGTGTTAATTCAGTTATAATCCCTTCTATTACGTATTCACTGCAAAGTGCTCTGCACAGAGATTACACATGTGTATTATTCCTATAGTCACTGACTGCTTCTAATTATTATCGATAATTAGCATAGAATCATAGGGATGGAAGGGACCTCAAGAGGTCATCTAGTCCAAACCCCTGCTAAAAAGCAGGACCACTCCCACTAAATCACCCCAGCCAGGGTTTTGTCTAACCGGGCCTTAAATATCTCCAAAGATGGAGATTCTACCACCTCCCGAGGTAGCCCATTCCAATGCTTCACCACCCTCCCAGTGAGAAAGTTTTTCCTAATATCCAACCTTGACCTTCCCAGCTGTAATTTGAAACCGTTGCTCCTTGTTCCGTCCTCTGTTACCATTGAGAACAGCCTAGCTCCCTCCTCTTTGGAGCACCCCTTCAAGTAGTTGAAGGTTGCTATCAAATCTCCCCTCAGACTTCTCTTCTGTAGACTAAATAAGCCTAGTTCCTTCAATCTCTCCTCATAAGTCTTGTGCCCCAGTCCCCTAATAATTTTTGTTGCCCTCTGCTGAACTCTTTCTAATTTGTCCACATCCTTTCTGTAGTGGGGAGCCCAAAACTGGACACAGTATTCCAGATGCGGCCTGATCAGTGCTGAATAGAGGGGAATTATCACATCTCTTGATCTGCTGGCAATACTCCTACTGATGCAACCTAATATGCCATTGGCCTTTTTGGCAACAAGGGCACACTGTTGGCTCATATTCACCTTCCCCACCACCATAACCCCCAGGTCCTTTTCTACAGCACTGCTACTTAGCCGATCGGTCCCCAGCCTGTAGCAGTGCATGGGATTTTTCCATCCTAAGTGCAGGACTTTGCACTTGTCTTTGTTGAACCTCATGAGGTTTCTTTCGGCTCAGTGTTCCAATTTGTCCAAGTCTCCCTGGATCCTGTCCCTGTCCTCCAGAGTATCTACCATTCCCCCCCAGCTTGGTGTCATCTGCGAACTTACTAAGCACGCAATCTATCCCATCATCAATGAAGATGTTGAACAGAACGGGCCCCAGGACCGACCCCTGGGGCACTCCACTCGTTACCAGTTGACAACTAGACATCGAGCCATTGATTCCTACCCGCTGAGCCCGTTGATCTAGCCAGTTTTCTATCCACCTTACGGTCCACTCGTCCAACCCATACTTGCTTAACTTGCCGACGAGAATGCTGTGGGAAACTGTATCAAAAGCCTTGCTAAAGTCAAGGTATACCACGTCAATGGCTCTTCCCGCATCCACAAATCCAGTCATCTCATCATAGAAGGAAATCAGGTTGGTCAGGCACAATTTGCCCTTGGTGAATCCATGTTGACTGTTCCTGATCACTCTATTTTCCTCCAAGTGTTTCAGGATGGATTCTTTGAGGACTTGCTTCATGATTTTCCCAGGGATTGAGGTGAGGCTGACCGGTCTGTAGTTCCCCGGATCCTCCTTTTTCCCTTTCATGTATGCTGGCAAAACTTCTGTCAGTCAGGGATATGAAAAAACACGCCTCCTGAGCGACATAAGTTTGCTGGCATAAGCGCTATGTCAGTGGGAGAGCTCTTTCTCATCAGCATGACATGGCTACACAAGTTCTCTGCGTGCTGCTGTAAGTTTTAAGTGTAGACTAGCCCTCAGTTTATTGATGACAAAAGGGAGCTTTTTAAAAAGATACCTGGATCCGGTTTGATTTCTCAGATATGATCTAAAACAACGTATAAATGGACATAGGGAAGTGGTTTGGCTAATTCCTATGGTCTGAGAAACTAAAGGAGAGAGAAAGTCCAGACCAATAACATTCCTATACTTGGTGCTTTAATAGAGCCAATTTCACAAAGCTATTCTCCCCCCATGACCAGGGAAACGCTGCCTCAGAGCAGCCTGTATCACTAGCCAAAATAAGTAAGGGCTGGGTGAACCAGTTGGCTCATAAGGAGGGGATGGGGGAAGTGTATGAAAGGGTGCTGGTGGTGCATCAAAGGTTAAGCCAGCCCCTGCCACTGCAGCCTCAATTTAGCGGTGAGTGGAGCAAGCTAAGGGGAGCTGGTGACAGTGGGGATAGTGAGGAGCAGCTAGGAGGCACATGCAGCTAAGCTCTAAAAAGACTTGAGGGCTCTTGGGAATAGGGTGTAGAGCCCTGCAGATCCACAGGTATCCACATTCCCATTGTGTGGATTGGCCCTCAGATGTGGATTCTATGTTTATCTGCCCAGCATGTGATCGATCGCTGTATGTGCTGCTCTGATCTGGGTCAACAGCACACAGGGGAACAAAGGAAGTGCTCCAGCCAATCCCAGCTCAGCTCTGGTTGCAGTCTGCCTGACAGTCAGAGTCTCTCAGACTGACTGTCAGTCAGTCAGCATGCTGGCCTTGGTTGGGCTCCCTCAGTCGCCAGCTGGCCTTTGATTGGCTCATTCACCACACAGCCCCGCCTTACTTTTTCCTTTTCTTGTTTGCAATTTGCGTGCCGTGCTGTCAATCAGAGATTTTATTAGCCATGGAAATCTGATTGACAGCACAGCATGCGAACTGCAAACAAGAAAAGGGAAAAGTGGGTGGGGCCCAAGTGGGGAATGAGTCAATCAAAGACCAGCATGCTGACTGAGTAAGTCCAAGGCCTGGTCGAGATGCGGATACATATAAAACCTGACATGCGGATCGCAGATCAGACAGATACTGACACTGAGCGGATGCAGATGGGATCCAGATCCACATTTTTGTATCTGTGCAGGACACTACCAGGGAGCTGAAAGGTCAGGGGCAAGTGCCCATCTGGTAAAGGAAAGTGGTAGTAGGAAGTAAGATATCCTGAGTAGGAGCTGAGGCTGCATGGCTCTAGCCTGAACTGTAGTTATACATAGTTGGTGGTGGGGAAAATGCTGTAAATAAAAAGCATGAGCGGAGCACACACCAGAGGACTGTGCATGGTTTGTGGACTCAGAAGACCTAGAAGGAAGGGGGCACCTGTGCGGACCTGTTACAGTATGTTTTTGAGAATTATTTTGGAGAAGTTCTATGGATTGACTGGAGCTTAGACTAGATGATCACAATAGTCCCTTATGGCCTCAGAATCAATGAATGTATTCAGTTATTTAAAGAAGCCATTCAAAGAGTAATCACTTAAATACTCATGTGCTCTTTAACCAACCAATTTCAACTCTTATTTAAGGGCATTAAAGGAAGCACCTGGAAGTCCCAATTAAGATTGGATCCCCATTGTGATATGTGTTGTACAAACACATATTAAGAACCATTCCCTGCTAAAAGATAACAAGAGTCCTGTGGCACTTTTAAAGACTAACAGATTTATTTATCGCATGAGCTTTCGTGGGAGAAGATCCCACTTCTCTGTTGTCTTTCTACAATAGACTAACACGGCTACCCCTTTGGAATTTGACTGCTAAAAGATGTTATAATCTAAATTAGATGGACAAAAATGGATAAGAGAAAGTATCATTATCCCCATTTTACAGATGAGGAACTGAGGCACAGAGAAATTAAATGACTTTCTGTGTCACACAGGAAGTCTGGCAGAGCCAGAAACTTAACCCAGCTATTTGAGACCCAATCCAATGTTTTAACCACAAGAACTTCTACCCTTTCTTCTTCTTCATGTTTAAATCTGGTGGCTAAATTGCAGAAGTGTATCACTCAATTAATTTCTCATGTCATATATATCTATACGACATAAACTTCCATTTAAAAAACATTGAAGTTGCAAAGTCAAGCTATCAAATTAGGAAATGCTAGAATTAAAGTTGCCCATGCAACCTTGATTTGGCCTCCTTGTGCATATGCATTATGAAACAGTCTTTAATTTTGTGATCATGTACTACTGTTTTCAACAGGAGCTGCAACTGAAGCATTATTTTAATGTATTTGTGTGTGTGTGTGTGTGTAATTTCCTAGATTTTTTAAAGAAACTGAAAACCCCACAAACACGGACATTCTCTCATATGGTACACATATGATCTTCACCAGGACTGGAATCTTTAGATCTACAACAGAGACCTCTAACACTTAATTTATACTGT
This sequence comes from Pelusios castaneus, assembly GCA_007922175.1. NCBI lineage: Eukaryota > Metazoa > Chordata > Testudines > Pelomedusidae > Pelusios > Pelusios castaneus. The sequence continues at coordinate 1,705,405 of ML686154.1, forward strand.
GACTCCAGACCAGCACACAGCAGACCAACAAAGACAGCACAAGAATGAGTTAAAACACCAACCTTTGTACGCATTAATACCCTCCAGACCCACCTTGTGCTCCTTGGACAGTCTGCAGAATCTAGCCTTTAGGTACAGTTGATTAATATTTTCTTTGTTTAATATTGAAGTTGCTTGGACATATTCTAGATGGAGCTGGTAGAGCCACCTAAAGTTAAGGTTGCCTAAGGATTTCCATCATAAGACCCCATTTTTGGTTGCTGGTAACTTTGCTAAACTTATGTTCAGGTTGAATTTTTTCATCTGCCTTAGGCCAAATTGTTGGAACACTTCAGCAAAAATGGCTGTGCCATTTCCCAGAATGAGATAAGGAAAAATACATTGTTTTGTCCGTATTAAAAAAAAAATCACCATTTCACTGAGAAACACTGATGCTTCTCTGCTTTGGAGCAGGGACTTCAAATTTAGCACAGGGATTTCTCTAGTGCTTTTTAAAAACAACAGAGTCCTGTGGCACTTTAAAAGACTAACAGATTGCTTTTTGTGTCCCTATGAAAATCTACCCAAATTTGGTCAGAGCTACATCTCCAAAACTGCATTTTGCAGATGCCCAGGAGAGTCTTGTTAAAATTTGACAGCTAAAATTCTGGAGACTGCCTCTTTAATGCAAATAAAAGCAAGTCTCTGAGCCTATAAAACTGCAATTTTTCTCATCGGGAACAGCACTCAGGTCTCCTATATCTCAACATTCCTAGACTGTCTAGCTAGCAAATAGCTGTGAAACACACCTCCAAAGTGCTCATCCTCCTCTGTGGACCAGCCACTCTGGAGGATAAGAGTCTACATCTGATGTCTCTTACTCCATTAGCTTTTAGGCAAAACCTCCAGGAAAGGAACCATAAGCAGTTTTTCTGGCTTTGAGCCAGGCACTGGAATAGCTGACCTCCTGCGGTCCCTTCTAACCCACATACTTTATGGCCTCACCTCCTACTCGGGTGCCAACCAAGAATTCCTCTCTGCTAGGAATTCCTCCAGTGGCCAGATCTGCTAATTCTAAGATAGCAATCTCTATGCCACCAAAGCAGCCATAGGAACAGGTGAATGGAGGCCTATTATTTTACTTTGATTTGCAGTTAATATTAGGCACTGTTCACAATAAAAAACATCAAAAAAATTCACAAAGCTACGTAGGTGCCTTATTTGCTGCTTTATAATGTATAACAAAGACCTGTATTTTTTTTTTTTTTTAATGATTTCCTCCATGCCTGTTGTTTATTTTAGAAATAGTTTGACTAAAGGCTGTTCTCCTTTGGATCTGCTGCCTCGAGGACTTCTCAAGCTCTCACTCATTCCTTCCTTGAGAAACCGAGGTTGCTGAATTTCTAACAAAGCCAGCATTTTGTAATCAGTGGAGTCGAAATGACATTAAAAAACAAGCGAAATCCTGACATCTTCAGTGGTGTAAGCAACTCTAGTCCCCCCTCACCTACCACCAGCCGCTTTCTGCCTCATTTCTCCAGCTGCCCGCACAGCATCCCCGAAGGCAGATGAGATCTGCATGTCTAATACACCAAGCTCAGGTGGGAGAACTCAGTGCCCAAAAGGATCAATGCCTGGTGGGCCTTTCCCTCGCCTGCCCCACGTGGCAGCAGCCAGGCGAGCCCCAGCCCTTGCGCTTCCCACGCAGATCACCGTGAAGGCGACAGCCACTAGCAATTCCCTACCCTACCTCAAGCTAGCGGGGAGGTCACACATAGGCAACCGCGCCACGTACCCGTTCCCCTATTGGCTAGGAGAAGCGAGTGAGCTCATTGGCTGAACGACTCGTTTCCCATTCTTGTTGCTAGGACTCCACACACCTCTTCCGAGTTTCAGCCTCGTTCTGGCGGGTAGGCTCCGCCCCTTTTGAACACGCTCCATTTAACACCCGCTCCCCCGCCCGTTTAGAGGAGAGCGCCGGGCTGGGAAGTGACGCGTACGCTCCGCCCTGTGGGCGGGGCGGACGTGACGTTTTTCCCGCGGTTTGAGCGGACGCGGTTGGGAGCCGGTTTCTCCGTTTTCCTGACCCGAACGGTTAAACTTCGGACCTGACAGTTCCGGCTCTGCGCGCACGATATGCCACCCAAGCCCCCCCGCAAGGGGGGAGCCGCCGCCAAGGGCCAGCGACCCAGCCCCGACCGCGGCACCGGTGGGACATCACCGCCTGCCACTGCCAGGTGAGAGCCGCAGCCCTTCCTCACTACTAGCCGCCGCTCCGGGCGCTTCCTGGGGGTGGCTGTGGAAGAGGGCATCTCTTCGGACGGACGCGGGAGACCATTCCCCGTGCATGGGATGAGTGAGAGCCGCCCCGGCCCTGTCGTTGCCCCGAGCAGCGGCCCGGCTCCCGCGGTAGTGGCGGTGCTCGGCGCTGCTGGCGACGTGGCCGTAGGGTCGGGGTGCTGGCGTGGGCAGGGGTCGCCCGGGCTGTATAAAGTCAAGGCGGTGCTGTCTGGCGTCTGCAGCCGTCAGACGGACGCTGGCCTCCAGGTGGGTGGTGAGCTGAGCCTCGCTAGTGCTGCAGGTGTCAGCTCTCCTCTGAGTGAAAGGGGACAGCGGAGCAATTTAATTATAGAATCATAGAATAATAGGGATGGAAGGGACCTCACGAGGTCATCTAGTCCAACCCCCTGCTAAAAAGCAGGACCACTGTGTGATATTTTTTTTTATTTGGAGTGTGTCAGGCGCTATGGCCAGTTGTTTGGCAAAAACCCAAATTGCAATTGAGAACCTGATTGAGGAAACCACTATAATATTGTAGAATTCTACATTTAATAGCCATATTACAGCTACAGTGTTTTATAATGTAATATGCACATGGGTTCTCATAATCTGAGACAGTGAAAATACAAAAACAAGTTCTAGCTAAAGTAACATGGTATTAAACTGATAATCTTGATGATTATCCCAGCATGGCTGGTGGTGGTGTATATGTCTGTATTGGAATGAAGTCTTGTTAATTTATATGATTCTGAATTAGTAAAATTTGTGTCATTCTAATGTTTTGTTTAGAGATAGTTAAAGAAATTGTTATCAAATTCAAAGCTAATAATGGTCCATAACATCAGAGGTCCCACAATGTTGTATCAGGAAACGGACATGTCTTTACAGGTATTCAGCAATAATACAAAAACCCTTTAAGGAGAATGAGGCCAAACTGTCTGATAACATCATGTAGCTGGCAGCTTTTTTCCTCCTCTGCTCTGGACTTTGTCTTGACAATTGGTTTGGGGAGGCACCTGGCCAATTAAATAGAAACCCCCAAACTCCAGTATTTGTACCATTTAGGAAGCTGAGAACACACTTTGGTGTAAACCTCCAAATGGTAAACTCTAACTTTGCAAGTTCCGAAGGGGTAGTAGCTGTGTTAGTCTAGTTCAGCAAGACAAATCAGGAGTCTGGGGGCACTTTTAAAGACTAACTTTGCAGTAATTGTGGTCTAAAGCCTATGGAAGCAGCCCAGTGCAAGGACACCGTTTGGTGCATTGGTATCGTCTTCAAAACAATATAATCTCATCCCTAGATTATGGTATATGGAACTGGGGGATAATTTAAACATGGACAGTATTGAATTTTTTGCCTAAACCTGGGGGTTACAATGAACAAGAAGCTGGATATGAGTCAACAGTAGGCCCTTATTGCCAGGCAGGCTGAAAGCATATTGGACTGCATTAGTTGGTGTGTTCCCAGCAAGATCAAGGAAGTGATTATTCCCATCTGTTCAGGATTTGTGGGGTCACATTTGGAGTACTGTCTAGTTTTGGGTTCCCCACTACAGGTAGGATGTGGACAAATTGCAGATGATCTAGCAGAGGGCAACGAAAATGATTAGGCAGCTAGAGCACATGACTTACTGAGGGAACTAGGCTTATTTAGTCTGCAAAAGAGAAGAATGAAGTGGGATTTGGTAGTGTCCTTCAACTACCTAAAGGTGGGTTCCAAATAGGATGGAGCTAGGCTGTGGCCTTAATGTCAGATGCCAGAGCAAGGAGTAATCGTCTCAAGGTGTGTTGTGTGTGTATTGGGGTGGGGAGGGATGTTTATGTTGGATATTAGGAAAAACTTTTTCACAACAAGAGTGGTTAAGTGCTTGAATGGGTTACCTAGGGAGGTGGTGGAATCTCCATCCTCAAAGGTCTTTAAGGCCTGGCTTGATAAAGCCCTGGCTGGGATATTATAGTTGGGTTGGTCCTGCTTTAAGCAGAGGGTTAAGCTAGATGACCTCTCGAGATCCCTTCCAACTCCGATATTCTATGAGTTCATAAACAGATTGCGTGGAGGTGTGCGCGTGTGTGTGTGTGCGTGTGCGCGTGCGTGCGCACGTACGTACGTACTGGGTGAGCAATATATGTTTGAAAGGGACACATTGTAAATGGCATACCAGGTGAAAGTGTGACCCTCAGCTATGAGCTAGTGAGTGTAACTGTCACCTTTAGTAACCTGAAAAAAGGCCTGTCTTTTAATCAATAACTCCGAAGTGGCTACATCTGTATGAGGAGTAACAATGGGTACAACAATATGGCATAAATCAGTTCGGCATATAGTATTCTCATACAACACCATCTAGTAACTTGAAAATTAAAATACAACTCACATTTTATCAGGATTAGTAGCTGAATTATACTGTTAAAAACTGTTTTTAAAACAGGAAAAACCACTTGTTTAATTCTTGTCAGAAGTGCCACTGAAAGCAATTCAGGTAGGGGGATCTGTAATGCTGCACCCTAACAAAAACTCTTGTTTTGCCGTGATGTACTCTTAGCTAAATCTTAAGTTTCCTGTCCACAGCCTCTTTGCCTGTGTGCAATCCAGATGAGAATGCATTCAGTTACTTGGCAGTTTTCCACTCAGTAGGTTAACTTAAAAACTGCTTTAAGGGGGTAGCTGTGTTAGTCTATTTGCAGAAAAACAGAGTCCTGTGACACTTCTAAAGATGAACAGATTTATTTATCACATGAGCTTTCGTGGGAGAAAATCCCGCTTCATCAGATGATGGGGAAATTTACAGAATGGGAGGAAATTAAATGCAGGGAAGTGCATGACAGAGGATCAGGTCAGGCTGTAACAACAAATGAAAATAGATGTTAGGATTCAAACACTGGGGAGCAGCACATAGAGGAAGGTGAGGTCAAATCCCCTGTTGTAATGAGAGGAAAAATCAGTAGTCCCTGTTTAACCTCAAGGCAACTGAGGCCATGTACACACGATCATTTTATTGCGCGGAAAGGCTCCTTACCACGCAATAAACTGCTAGCGTACACACGATCATTTCCCCTGTTGCGCGGCAACACCCTCTGGTTAGCATTACTGCGGAACAGCTGTTCCACAGTAGTGCTCGTGCGTACCCATTTTGCGCGTTAGACAGCCTCCGGAAATGTCCCAGAGTGCCAATCGAGGCCACCCTGGGACATTGGAGCTGTCAAATATGTCAATTTCACTGCTCTAGCTGAGCAGACAAATTGACTGCTATGGGAGCTGCCAGGCTTGGTGGCTCCTCTGGACTGAGCTAGGGGGCTCGCCTGAACTGGCTGCCCACGCCAGTTCGGGCCAGCCCCCTAGCTCAGCCCCCGGGCTTCGGGTGGCGGCGGGAGCTGTGGCGCTGCCACCCGAAGCTCGGGGGCTCAGCTAGGGGGCTGGCTCGAACCTTCGCCGGTTTGAGACAGCCCCCTAGCTCAGTCCAGGGGTTCAAGTGGTGGCAGGGGCTCCGGCGCTTAAGCAGGGGCTCCTGCTGCCACCCGAAGCCCCGGGGCTGAGCTAGGGGGCTGCAGAGTTTCTGGTGGTGGCGGGAGCTGCAGCGCTTAAGCGCGCAGCCCTCACCGCCACCTGAAGCCCTGCAGCTGGACTAGGGGGCTGGCTGTGGGCGGTGCATGGTGGGACAGGTGCCCACCATGCACTGCTCTTGTATCGCAAAGGAGCATTCACATGGGTGAACGCTCCTTTGCGATATAACCAGCTCGTGTGTACACACCTTTCCTTGTCCCGCAATAGCTTAGTGCAGGACAAGTTTGTCGTGTGTACATACCATGAGTCGAATTTGCATATAAATTCGAGTTCTGCAGTTTCTCTTTGAAACTGTGATTTGTTTCAGCATAGCTATTAGCAAGTCGTCAATGGAGTGAGCAGAGAGATTGAAGTGTTCCCCTATTGGTTTTTTAGTGTTGCAATTTCTGATGTCAGGTTTGTGTCCATTTGCTCTTTTGCGCAGAGACTGTCCTGTTTGTCCAATATATAAGGCAGAGGGGCATTTCTGGCACATGATGGCATAAATCGCATTGGTGGATGAGCAGGTGAATGGGCCTTTGATGGAGTAGATGGCTTGATTTGGTCCTGTGATGATGTCTTTAGTGTAGATATGAGGGCAAAGTTGGCAGCGTGGTCTGTTGCAGGGATATATTCCTGCCTTAATGGTTCTGTTTGATCTGTAGTTGCTGGTGAGTATCCATTTAAGGTTGGGGGGTGTCTATAAGCAAGGAGAGATCTGTCTCCCAAGGCTTGAGAGAGTGAGGGATCGTTTTGAAGAATAGGCTGTAGATCAGGGGCTGGCAACCTTTGCTGACCCCTGTGCCGGCCCCTCCTCCTTGACCCACAGCTGGCAGGGACCTCCGCACTGCAGCCGCCCCCCAAAGGAAGCCACTTGGAGTGTCTTTTGGTGGCAGGAGTGGCAATTTCTGTGGTGCCACAGAGGATGCCGAGTGCTGCTCCGAATGTGCTTGTGTGCCACTATTGGCACATGTGCCAGGGGTTGCCTACCCCTGCTGTAGATATTTGATGTGGTGAAGAGGTCTGACTTGGGGGTTGTAGGTGGTGACCAATGGCGTTCTGTTTTTTTTTTTTTTTTCCCTTGGGTTTCTCCTGTAGTAGTTAACTTCTGGGTATACGTCTGGCTCTGTCAATCTTTCTTCACTTCTGCGTGTGGGTACTGTAGTTTTAAGAATGCTTGATAGCGATCCTGAAGGTGTCTGTCTCTGTCTGAGGAATCAGAGCAAATGCAGTTATTATCTTAGGGCTTGACTGTACACAATGGATTGTGTGGTGTGTCTTGGATGAAAGCTCGAGGGATGTAGCTAACTATAGCGATCAGTAGGTTTTTGGTATAGGATGGTCTTTATGTGCCCATCACTAATTTGCACTGTAGTGTCCAGAAAGTGGATCTCCTGTGTGGAGTGTTCCAGGTGAAGTTTGATTGTGGAGTGGAAATTGTTGAAATCTTCAAGGGCATCCTTACCCTGGGTCCAGATGACGAAGATGTCATCAATATAGCATAAGTAAAGTAGAGGTGCTTTGGGATGAGACGTGAGGAAGTGTTGTTCTAAGTCAGCCATAATGATGTTGGCATATTGTGGGGCCATGCGGGTACCCATAGCAGTGCCACTGACTTGAAGGTATTAATTATCTTCAAATCTGAAATGGTTGTGGGTGAGTACAAAGTTCAGCCACAAGGTTTGCTGTGGCATCATCTTGGATAGTTCTTCTAATGGCTTGTAATCCATTTTTGTGTGGGATGTTGGTGTAAAGAGCCTCTATGTCCATAGTGGCCAGGATGGTATTTTCTGGAAGTTCACCAATGGATTGGATTTTTCTCAGGAAATCTGTAGTGTCTCTCAGATAGCTAGGTGTGTTGATAGCACAGGGTCCGAGGAGAGAGTCCACATAGCCAGATAATCCTGCTGTAAGTGTGCCAGTGCCTGAGATGATGAGGTGTCCGGGGTTTCCTTTTTTATGTATTTTAGGTAGTCAATAGAATATCCCTGGTTGGGGTTCTGGCAGTATCTGTCTTGATTTGTTCCTGTGCTGCTTTGGGGAGTTTCTTGAATAAGAAGTGCAGTTCCTTTTGGTATTCCTTTGTGGGGTCAGAGAGGAGTGGTTTGTAGAACGTTGTGTTGGACAGTTGTTTATCAGCCTCCTCATTGTAATCTGATTTATTCATGATGATGACAGCGCCTCCCTTGTCAGCCTCCTTAATAATAATGTCAGAGTTGTTTCGGAGGCGCTGGATGGCATTGTGCTGTGCATGGCTGAGGTTATGATGTAAGGGGGGATGTTTGTCCATGATTTCAGACTTTGCCCGGTGACAGAAACAATCTATATAGAAATGTAGTCTGTTCTGGCCATCAGGAGGAGTCCACTCAAATATTTTTTTTTCTTGTAATGTTGCGAGGAAAGTATCTGTATGTCATTGCGTTCTACATTGGTGGTGGTGAAATATTCCTTGAGTCTGAGAAGGCGAAAGTAGTTCTCCAGGTCACTGCAGAATTGTATCTTGTGTGTGGGATGGTGGGGCAGAAAGCAAGTCTCCAAGATAGCACAGATTCCTCTGCTGGAGTACGTGTGTAGCATGAAAGATTAACAATGTTGTTGGGGTGGGGTAAAGGTGCTGTTATTGTCCTTTGGGGTGCATAGGAGTTTAGACAGTTTGTCTTTTTTCTTCTGTAGGAAAGCAGTGTGTGACAGATGGATTTTTCTCTCTTTTTGTGAAGTCCAGCTAGGTGGAAGAATGTGTTGGAGGCTGGTTTTGTAGGAGAGATTCCAGTGTTGAGAGATGATTTTTAGTTTTTTTTTGTTTTTTTTTCTGTTTGCTGTACAGGATGCTGATAAGGTGATTTCTTAGTTTCCAGGAGAGTTTATGGCATGATCTCTCACTGTAGTCTGTAATATGTCAATTGTAATGGATTTTTTTTACCTTCAGTCCGTTAGGTATAATGTCAATTGTTTGCATTTGGAAAGGAAGATGTCTGTCTGGATCTGGGCGAGTTGTTTCATGAACAATAAATGTGTCAATGTACCTCCTTTGATAGTCTATCACCCAAATGGGAAAATTCCACCAGTAACCTGTTGCTCTGAAAAGGGGTATCAGTACATTGGGAAATATATGTTTGAACTGGACACGCTGCTGGGTGGCTAGAAAAAATTGTCGGTAGCCTGCCAGCCTAACAAGGTCAGAGGCTCTTATAAGAAGATGACATGTATAGTGTACCTTGTCAAAGATAATATTTCATTTAAACTTGCCTGTTGCATATAAATCAGCCTAATCATCTTTTTCACCCTTTCTCCTAGGGTTGAAGTTGGAGAAACTGACTTTGTTGCACTTTGTGACACTCTAAGAGTATCAGACAACGTAAGAACAAACGCTTGGAAGACATACGAAAAAGTGTCATCTACTGATAGAAATCTAGTGAGTACTTGGTGTAGTTCATGCTCATGGTGATATTTGATTCCAAATATTGAGCTTTGTAGTTGTGCATAAGTTGACACATTGCCTTAGCCCACCAAGAAGGAAACTGGTAAATATTGCAAATTCTTTGAAAATGAGATGTTTCAGTGCTGTCATTCTGATGCAGGTTTATATCAAGATCAAAAAGTGTAAAGGTTGCTTTGTGTACACATCTGTATAAATTAATTTGCATAACCTCACTTTTGTTCTATATAGTCAATAAATGTATTGATTTCACATTCATTGTAAATGTTAGTTAAATCAGCACTATGGGACCAGGCAACTCTCCAGACCACCAGTTACTTCATATAATTTTGGGTCAATTTTCTGTGACTTTTTTTCTTGACCATAATGTATGGGGATCTAGGTAGGGGATAAAAGCAATAGGAGTAGTCCTGATGATAAAATAATAAAAACAGTAGGAATGCTACTAACAAGGCAAAGTATCTCTTTTGATAAAATACAGCGTTTCAACTTTCATTACAGGTTAAAGTTGGTACTGTTTTTTTCTAATCATGGTTGAGGAGGCACTTTCATTCAGAGCTCCCGTCTTCTGACTTTTATGAGCAGGAGTTGAAAAATCATTTGCTGTCAGAGCTGAGAATACTGCTGGTCCAAGGTGCTGATTTAGTCACCTTTCTTAAATCACCAGGGCCATAAGGAATACTATTTGACTCTGGAGATCTAACAAATCCATTTTTCCAGAGGGTAGCATGTCATTTTAATTGAGTCATAATCTTGAAACTACAATCGCAGGTTCTGTGACTGAAGGTGGGCATCAAACTTTTTTTGATGAATGTCTTCAGGTATGGCAGTGGACTAACAGACTGTTTCTAGTCTAAATGTGTGGAGGGAGTGGGCCCTCTAAATTTCATGTACATGTCAATAGCTTTCCTCTTCTAGGAGCTGCTATCTAAGGTCCAGAGACAACATCCTGGTAGGAATGCTAGGACCTCTTCCTCCACAATTGTGGGAAATTGAGAAAGTGGGTGGCTTTTAGACAAGGTGATGCTCCTGGGCCTTGTTGGTGTATTTGACCAGTATTATTGTCGTCAAACTTTAAAAATCCTTATCTACTTGACAATAAATCTGTTTTTAATTGGCTAATGTTTAGCAACTTAAAATAAAAATATCTCCCCCAGCAAAGTCTGAGACTACTCTTCCCCCCCAGGCTTGAAGTCTTAAGCAGTTACTCTATCCACACTTAAGAACCACAAATATCAAATGGAAAAACAAGCTTTTTAGCCTTGTTGCATCTAGTTAAGTATGGAAAATCTAGTCTTTCAATATGCCATCCAGATCTTGTAGAAGACCCAGTTTCTAAATACTAAGTTTCTGGTTATAAAATCTTCCAACTGTGAGCCTGTACATTACTGTTCCAGAGTCTGTATAGTGGGTGAAACAATAAATCTGAGGTAAACGTCCATCCATCTCAAAGTGTGGACATTTTGATCTTTTAAAATTTTTGTTTTTGTCTCGTATCAATTCAGCAGAGATGTACGGCAGGTGTATCTATCCCTTTTGCACATAGTGGTAAATGTAGGCGTGTCATGGGGACAGCTACTCAAAACCTTTTTTTAGAGTAGTACACTTCTTCCTGATTCAAGTCATGTCTAGTTTAAAACTATTCCCGGCCTTGCTTGTGACCCTGCTATTCAGGTCCTTAGAAGATGTTGCCAAGACCCTCCAGCAGTAAAGGAAAACTTGATTTGTTTGTGTGCTGGGAGTGCAGAGGAGGGAGGTTGTTGATGATAAAACAGAAACCCAACCTTTTCCTGGAAAATGTAAGGCAGTCTTTATATGTTAAAATAGTACTATAGGACACACTTAGCTTTGTAATCATCCTTGTCCTCTTATTACACCTAAATTGTTTAGCCAAGCTACATTTCACTCCTTCTCCAAAAATCAAGCTTCCACCCTTTTGTTTTCTGTTCATTTCCTCTGTGATACTGATATGCTTAAATGCAGGTGCAGAACAGTATTGCAGCTTTCTCATTAATGCTATGTGAAAGATACATTGCTGTATCACAGACCAGAAAGTTAGAGCTCAGAATAGCACTGACATGGCCAATTTCACCTCAAATGCTCACATCGGACTGTAGTAGGAAAAATCCAAATGTTGAAAAATGGGGGATGGGGACTCATGAGTTTGCCTTCTTTTGTCTGTTTAACCAGCTCTTTTTATTAAATAGGGTTTTATATCACAATGACGAGCTTGATGTCTTGTACTACTTTTTAAAGAAAATGTAGGTTGAAGTTTTTTCAAGTCTTTCAGTATTCCTGCTTTCTGTGTGTTTTGGAGAACAAAAATGAAGTCTGGGTTACTTGTTTTAATTCCAACAATACTCAATATTCTACCCACAGTAAACTAACTGTCCCTTCCCTGAAGTGCTTAATCTTAGATGGTGTATAAAAGGCAGATGAAGTCAGTATGAACACTTTTTTCATAACACCATAGTCTTTCACTGTTCTCTCATCACTGGTGTTTGCATCACTTCACTTGGTGCTTTGGAGGGTTGGTTGGTCACATGATTCAAGCTCTTGTTTCCATGTGGTAAATAGCAATGAAGATTGAACTACATTAAATGCTAGTTATGTAGGCAATTGCTGCAGCAGCTATAGGGGTGTTATGCATTTGTGAATGAGAGAGGAAGCAGTCTCTTTAAAAAAAACAAACAAACAAAACAAAACAAAAAAAACTCCATGAAATTCTAAGCCACAGTATAAAGTTAAACTTTTGGATTAGCAAATTGTTGCCTTGCTCCTTATAGCTGCTCTTCCTTTGTGTTGCCAATTCCTTTTTCTTCATTGAAGGATGTTCTATAATCAAAGATCTTTACAATCAATCTCAAATTTGGTGTTTTCACTAGTTTCTAAAGGCCCTGATTGGGGGAACCTATTCTTTGTGCTGTACAAACCAATTGTTACCCCCACAGTAGGCACTTCACCTTTACCCAATCCATAGGGCTCAACGCATAACCTCATTAAGGCACCCACACCCTTTTCCAGTTCATAGGGCTCAGGGGAGAAAGGCACCTACCCGTACCCAATTCACACTCTAGGGTTCAGGGTCATCCATTCCCAGACCATATGGCTCCAGGTATAACATGGTTAATTGAAGTACCCACTCTTTCCAAGTCTGTAGGGCTCTGGGTGTAACTTTTTTGAGGGTTTGCAGGATCTTTTACCTGTGAAGAAGCCTTACACAGTAATATTCTTCTTCTCCATTTATTAACAGCTACCCAAACAGAATACACACACTAAGTATACAATGCTTGCCACGCACAACACAGCAAACAAATTTTTCCTGGTAGCCAATCAAGATTAGGTCATCTGGGGCCTCTCTAGTTTCTGCACAGGGTGTTGAGGTCCAGCAGCTCTGATCTTGAGCTGTGATCTGGAGTTAGGGTCCAAAGAACTTCCTTTTGAACCTCAGTTTATATAGTTAAGACTTGGGTCCTACTTAGCTGTTCCGTAACCAATCATTTTAGATTAAAGTACTACAAAACACCAATCCTAGTCCATTATGAAACGGTCCTTTAATCAATCATTTCCCACCACCTTAATTGTTTTGTTTCTGTCTGTTACATAACTAGCAAAGAAGCAGACAGAAATCATTTATCTAATCAATAGAGAATTGGGTATCATAAGGACAAAACAAGAAGAATAGATTTTTATATCCACAACTGTTGGTAAACCATGACTTTCCAGACAGAATGCTGTTGAGCAAAGTTTTCTTTAAGCATCAGAAGATTTGTTTCTTTATTTGGTGGTGGTTGGTACCATTAGGATAGCATCACCTTCTTAACAGCCTGATTATTACATTGTTTTGAAATAGTTTCAGGAATGTGAAGATATGACTACATGGTACTTATTGGTACTGTCTCTCATAAGGCTGCTACTACTTTGCCCAAGAACAAAGCATAAACTTGGCCAAAACACCAAGGCCTATGTACTCTTAATTCTTTTCTCCAAGGGAGATATGAGGAAGTTCCTAAACACTTATTTAGGACTAACACAGGGTTTTTGAATAACTATTAGTTTTTCTTCCATAATAGTAATAAACCAAAGAAAAGAAATGAGACAAAAACTTGCAATCCCAAATGCATGAAGTAAGCAGAGGAAAAATCTGTTTATCCATTTTGACATGAATAAACACTTTAGTCATGAGAGAGCTGCATATTAAGATGATATGAACTGAAAGAATTTTTAATCTATATATGCTATAGAGGCAAAATTCTTAATACGTAGTCAAAAGTACTTAAGGATTTTACTGCTTTGCTTATCAATGCCTTTGCTTTTCTACAGGAGGGGGAGCATTCAGTGAAGGGTAGCCATATGGTAAGATTTTAAAGAAGTATTAAGTCTATAAGTGATGTTAGCAGTTAATGCTCAAAACTGATCTTAAATCTTGTGTTGCAAGTGAGTGAACTATAGGTAAGACCAACTGCCTATTCCTTAATAATAAATGCCTTGTGTTTTTATAGTGGTAAGATAAGACTGTCACACTTGGTGACTGTGAAGAGGCACAATCAAAGTCTCCAGTTATAGGCACTGACAGTGGATGAGAGTTTGGAGGAAGTAGGACTTGCTCAGTGAGGAGTAGGTTTCACCGTTATTAGTAGGCTAAAGTGAAGAAAATCAACTTCTGAATAGAACCTGTCAGAGTAAAAGCCCCAGTTTAACTATGGAGGTGAACACTAGCAGCATCCTAGTCCAAGTGGGGGTAATCAGTCTATTGCATAATGAAGAAACATATAACTAACTGGCGGGAGGGAGGTGTGCACACATGCACACCAAATGAAGTACCTCATGATTCTCAGAGCAAAACCATAGTATCTTGAGGCCAGAGGTGCGGGACAATTGTAGACATTATGTCCGTCTCAGGATTGGCTGCCCCACCCTCCATTGAGGGAATTTGTTTTTATGATGGGAGACAACCAGGGTGAAACAGGACAGACTTCCATAGGGAATTGGGGCTGGTCAAGAGTTTTGTGGACAAAGGTCAGCTTTTTCAGCAGAGTCATGAAATTGACAAGGCTGCCTGGCTAGCTGCTAGTGGGAAACAGGTAAGTGGTGGGGCCAGAAGACCTGGGCTGCTTCCCCCTGGGAATGGGCAGGGCAGAAGCCTAGGCCTGGCTCCTGGTGGGCAATGGAGAGTGGAAAGGGGACTGCTGGGAGCCAGTCTGCGGGGTTCCCAACAGGCAGCTGAGAGCTCCATTTTTCCAGTTCCCCACACTGCCTCCTTAGGTTGGTGGAAGTGCTCTGGGTGAGGACATGTCCACATTATCTTCATTGGGTCAATGGAACATCAGCCACCACTGTAATTACTGTGGAAAAACAGCAGAGTCCAGTGGCACTTTTAAAGACTAACATTTATTTATCGCATCAAGTGCAACAGGACTCTGTTTCTCTGCAAATAGACTAACATGGCTACCCCTTTGTAATTACTGTGGTAATTTTGAGTGTAAACAAGATCTATGACCAACCACCTTCTGATAGAGGTACGCATATCTCATCATGTAGTCCCTAAAGTCACCCTAGGAGAAGATCGTTTGTTTGTAGACACCCTGTGGTGAGGGGAGATTGTCATGAGGAATCTCGGTAGCTAGATGTGTGGTGCCAATGAATTGTCTGGCTTGCTTACTAGGTTTGAAGATGGCTAGAAATGAAAAGCTAAAATACTTCAGGTAAAACATTCATTAATCTCCTGTGTAATTAGTGAGTCTATATATATTTCGATGTTATTTCATGACCAACTTGTAAAGTTTTGACCAGTGCAACCAAACAAGTCTGAATGGACTAAAAGTAATTGAAGCGACAATACAGCGCTGTAGGAAGGATTGACGAAACTCAATTCAACTGACTTGCTGGCATCAAGATGAATAGAGACTCTCCCTGAGTGAAGGTGTTGAACAGCTAGCTGCTGGAAGATTTGGAACTTAAATTGTCAGATAGCTACCTGTTTGTTGATGGCATTAAATGTCTTATTTGCAGAATCATCACGTGACTCTTCTGTCCTTGTACTCTATTAGTGTATTTCAGTGGCATATCTGATTTTGAGAACCCATCTTCTGCTCGTCTAGAAAGGATTCTTGCTTCAGTCTAGCTACTTAAAACATACCCAGTGTGTAAAGTTCTTCAGAAGAATTCATCTTCATTAATTCTGTCCATTCCACTGTTTTCCTACAATTTCCTTAGATATTTTTACATTAGTAATTACTGAATACTAACAATTTATTTGAAAGATTGATCAGTAGCTTTCAAATTTCAGATGAGAAACAGCTGCTAATATGAAAACTGAAAAATAGAGAATCCATTATATAGAGAAACTTAGCTATTGTTTTCATGTTCCAGCAAATTAAATCCTTTAACAATTTCCAGCCCCACTTACTCCCATCTTATCAATAATATGATTCTACCTTCTTATTCCCCTTTCTTAAACCACCAATAATTCCACCCAATTTCTTTTCTTATTTAGCAAGCTTAAATTCATAGATATGCTAGATGCTGAATATTATGGTTTTAATAAAGACACTGGATATATGGTCTGTTACAACTTGTAATCCACTACCCCCCTTTTCCCCTATGACAATAGGAATGCTAATGGGTCACTTTACATTAAGTGGTACCTGTGCTTAGAACAGCAGTTCTCAAGAGGGGGAGTCTGTGTCCCCCTGGGGGACTATGGGCCTTTTCAGGGGAGCTGTATGGTCTATGGCTCAAGCCTAGTGCCGTCTGTTGGGCTAAAGTCCAGATCGATGGGGGTGAAACCCAGAGCCCCAGCAATGCTGAAGGGAGGGAGGGAGCTAGGAGCTGCTTGGCAGGCACACTGATCCCTGGTGTCCCTCCCAGGGCTGGAATTGAGGGGACATTGATCTCCCCCCACCTCCAAATTGCAATGCTATAACCAGAGTGTGATAGTCCTGGGGGCAACTCCACACACAGCTCATCCCTCCTCCTCTGATCCACCCTACTCCCTAGCACTGTCCCTGGCTCGGTTGGATGCTGGAGCCAGGCAGTGTGGGGTGGCTGCCCGCTCTGGCTGTGCCATGGAGTGGGCAGCTATGGTAGTCCCCCTTTTCCATCTGCTGGTGTCTTGGGGTGCTCCCTGCCCCTTTCACTTCTTGCAGAGCTGGTAAGAGCTACTGGGGAGGGAACCTGGCTCCAGGGCTGGCAGAGTCCAGTACACAAACCAGCTCCTTCCTTCCCTGTATCTTTAGCTATCCCTGTCTGCCTGCACCTAGCTCCCACTATTCCTGGCCTGCATCCTAAGTGGTTTTTAAACCTTTTGAGCTGAGGGCCTGTTTGAGTTATAATTTTTGCCCCCCCCCCCCCCCCCCCGACAGTCTAGGAGACCTGTTGAGGTAAGTCAGAGGATGGCGGTTGTGTTCCCTCTATATGGGCCCTGCTGTGTGAAGTTGGCCTGGGCTCCACCTTTCTACCCCCAAATAGAAGTAAAAC
This sequence comes from Pelusios castaneus, assembly GCA_007922175.1. Lineage (NCBI taxonomy): Eukaryota > Metazoa > Chordata > Testudines > Pelomedusidae > Pelusios > Pelusios castaneus. The sequence continues at coordinate 1,722,116 of ML686154.1, forward strand.
TACACGTACGCATGGAGGCCCTGCCATCCAGTGGGTGGAGTTCAGAACCCCAGTTTCCCCTCTTCACTCCCTCCTGGTTGGGACCTGGAGTCTTTATATCATGGTGGGTGGGTGGGGGGTGAGGGAGGGCTCAAGAAGAAAAAAGGTTGAGAACCTCTGGTTTAAAAATGTGCTACCTTCTTATGCTAACTCTGTTCAGTCTTATATTGACACTTAGTATCTTTACCAGACCTGAAGACCAGCTCTGTGTAGCTCAAAAGCTTTCTTTAACAGAAGTTGGACTGGTAAAAGATATCTCATACCTTGTCTTGCCAGGCTTTTAGACAGTTCTATAACTTTCTTATTAGATAAGATGGTGCTTTGTGACCCAGCAAGTTCCAAATTTTCCTTTAAAAGTTGATGAGATTACTTTAAAAGTATGGCAGATTGTACTCCAGTTTGATTTCAGTGCTAGTTTTAATGTACTGTGTTTTCATCTGTGTGTGTGTCTTGATAGACCTGGAAGCCTGCACTTTTCTGAATAGATGTTTATTTTTAATAAAAATGGGGTTGCAGTAAGACTCAGAAGTAATTGTGTAAAGTTTGAGGGTGGATTTACTGGCTTTATCTTGGTTTAGGTAGATGGCAAAATGCCTACTGGAATTTGTCTATTGATACTAGATCAAATATAATATATGGTTCAAAGGAAATTGCTCATATTCAATGTAGTTTCAACTTCCTACCTACCTACCTCCTTTGTTATGAAATCTTAATTTATTTCTGCTGTGGTTTATTTTTGTTATGGTTTTACTCTGCTTGAAATGATATTCTTCTTAACTCTAAACTGCCAAATATATGTTCAGAATTACCCAAACCAACGTTCAAAATACTAGCCACTTTCTCATTCTCTTTTCTGATTCACCATTCTGGAAACTCACGAGGCAAAATACCCAAGGGTTTTTGTCTGTCTAAATGCCTTAATGGCCTAAAACAATGGACAGTGAGCCCACTTCATGATAGTCCATCTGTCTGACTAGGTGCTGTGGGAAAGAAACTATAAGAAGAAAGATGTGCTATATGTTTCCATTCCAAAACCACCTGTTTTGGACTCTGACTCTTTTTCTGGTACTCTAATTTAGTAGGGCTTTTCTCCATATAGGCAAGAAATAATAAAGCGTCTTGGAAATGAGTGAGACCTTTTATATGTTAAAAGACATACATTTAGGACCTCTTCATTGACATATTTTATTTTTATTCCATTTATTATTGTATTTTATTTTATTATTCATTGACTTTTTTTATTATGCTGCCCCTGTGCAAGGGCTACTCTCCTTCCCTCTCTTCCCCCCCCCAATAAAACACCTTATTGAATTGAGTGGGCACTACTACTTGAGACTTGCTTGTCACCAGGGGCTGTTGAAAGGCCTAGTGAAAAATACAGTGGGAAGACTATTGAGGAACATCAAATGGACAATAGGCTGATCCCAAGAAAATATGTATTAAGTATCAACATTGCCCTCACAAAGTAAGATTTCAAATAACTGTTGGTATGCAGAACCCCTGGAGTATCTCCTGGTAGCTGGGATACCTCTGAAACTTCTAGCTTGGGCTCTCTCATGCTGTACTGCTTTGACAGGTCACAACCCTAGCAGGTTTTGCACTTACACAGCCCTCCACAGGCAGGGACCACACTTAATTTAGTTGAGTTCAGTGAATACTTTCTAACTACTTAAGAACCAACAATCGAGAAAGTCCAGCTGCCTCCTTAGCCCAGGACCCCAGATCCACACACAGTCTACTCTGGTTTAAATAAAAGTGTGAATAGTGGTGATTATTATTTAGTCTGAACTGTCCTCAAAGTGGAAAAGACATGCAACAGTTTTTGTTACTGAGCTGGTTGTCTAAATGCTTAAGGTTGTTTTTGAGTGAAAATAAAACATTAAACAAGTTTAACTACCAAAAAATAGATCTGAAGTACTTATAAGTGGCAAATGTAAAGAGATGAAAAGAAGATACCAAATCAGAAAAACATAACATCTCAGTTTAAGTTCTACATGCTTACACTCTTGAATTAGCAATATTTCAACCTGGTTTCTTAGAGGCGAACTGGGGAACTTTCCTTCCTTGGGACTCCCCTCCTGCTCTTTCAAAGTTCTTTTGCCTTCCTGACAATTCAGGTGTTCAGCTGAATGAGAGAGGAGCTAAGTGATGACTGATGTCACTCTGATCCTATTGTAGTCTAGTTCAGCTTGCTGGAACAGTCCATGAATGTGATACGGTGGCTGCTTCCCATTGGTCAAGCAACCCCATTGTGAATGAACTTCCTATAGCAAAGTCTTCATTCTACATAATTTTTGTTAGTGAAATTTATTCTTGAAGGGTGAAAGAGAGACATTAACAGTATCTGGCCCCTCTGTTGTGCCTGAAAGGTTGTGTGGAAGTTCCCCCTTGGGAGCATGGTCTCATATCATTTATAACAATATTTTATAACCTCACATATTATGGTAATGTGTACCATGTAACAGGATATTAATGATCAACAGATAACTTTTAAAATACTACCAAACAAGACATAATTTATACAGAACATATAATTATGACATTGAAGATGGGGTTTCTGGGGTGTTTTCAGACATGGGGTGTCACAATGTCCAAATACTAAAAAGAATTGGCTGCATAATTACCTTGTGCACCCTCTTTTTCATGCAAGTCTAATTGTATATTTGATTTGTGGGTTTGCTTTGTCCTTTAAGACTTTTTTGTTTTAAACAGTGATATAGTCTGATCTAGAAAGCTGTAATCTGCCCTGTCTGCAATACTTGAGAAACTTAAAGTATTAATGTCTTAATTAAAAATTTATTGTTCATGCATATCACTATTTTTCCAGTGAAAACGCTGTTCTCAGGCTATGCTGAAGTTTACAGGGCTAATTAAACTTGCATTGCAGGCAATATTGAAATGCCATTGCATTTTCACGTAGCAGATGTAAATGTATGGATTTCATAAACTGTCAAATAACTAGAAGTCATAGCCTTAGGTGTTTCCTGGCATTCTCTTGAATAGATTAGTGTTCTATACATAATGCTCAGATCATTCTTCAAAAACTAAGCTTAAACAGTCTTCTCTCTCCCACTAGATGGATTATAGGGGAAAGAAAAAGAACATGTGGGGGATCTGTCTCTTTTCTGCAGCAGTCGACCTGGATGAGATGACATTCACTTTCACAGAGCTTCTGAAAAGTATAGGTGTGAGGTAGGTTTTGCTGTGTGAATTGAAATGTCTGCATTGAGCTGGGGGTAGACAACAGTTTTTGGGTAAAATGATAGATTCTTTTTATCAACCCAAAACTTTGTATCTGTGACTTACCAAACAAGGTCAGCCATGGAAGGGTTTATCATTTTTGATCCAAGCATAAACTACACTGAATATTTAGCGTGCTCCTTTTCACCAACAAGGTGAAATTCAAGTTTTTAAATGCATAAATCTGAAAAAAAATCTCATTTACAGTTTAAACCGCTTCCTAACACACTGCTCATCTTTAATAATCCAGCACCAACTTAAACTCTGCACCTTTCTACCTGCTTTACAGCTAAGGATAAGCGAGTTATGGTATTGCCACCATGATTCCATAACATATCTTCAATTATATTTGAACTCCTGCTAACTTCTTTAGTTCCTGTGACTTATGAAATTAATACAGCAAAAAAAAAAAAAAAATTAAAATGATCATATAGACAGCATCTGTAGGGTGTGCATGATTGTTTTCTTTTGGGGGATTTAGATTTGTAATTACTCTTCTAGAGGTAAAGCATGTGTATTACTAGTAAAGTGGACTGTTTTTTTTGCAATCTGGAGCATTTTACTTAGTTCTGCTCTTTCAGGAAGTCTGTAATCCATGAGGACAAGTAGAAATATATTAGCATTTTTCTTATAAATATGTAACAATCCAGTGTTTTGAGTCAAAATATTTTTGAGTACATGGAGAAATACTTTTTTTCTAAAAAAAATCTTAAACTTAAATTCTTCTCTGGAGAATTGTCCACACAGATTCCACCCATGCTGTGCAGATTGGTTTTTTGGCGAGTGTCTCTTGAGGTTATGTCTGTGCCCTTATGCCTTCCATCAGAGGGCACAAAAGGTGGAGTGATCTTAGGTGCCCTTCATTTCTTCTTACACCCATGGCTGCAAGACAGAAGTCCTTGGCAATGTCTGCTTTTCTTACTCATTGTGTGATTTTAGTTTAACTTGTTAGAACTAATATAGCATATAATCAGAAGTCTAACTTCCTTTTGCCCACTGGCATACCTAAATTGTTCAGTTTGGGGGTTTTTTATCTAAGCTCCAAAACAAAGCTTCTACCTTCCGCCTCCTACATGGCCCTAGGGTCATAGTTAAAGCTAAATTATAAGGGTTTAATCCCTGTTCTTCATGTGCATCTGCTGTACCAGTGGACAATGTGCACTCTTGGTCCGTAAAGTATTTTAGAGGAAGGACAAATTCCAGGGTGTTTGTGTTCTCCCCTCCAGACAGGGAGGAAGGTGATGCTGAAACTCTCCTGCAGCAGAAATTGATGCAGGTCTCTTCAGATGGCGATCTTCAGAGAAACCTTAACCTGAAGGTCAGCACCCCAGTATTCCAAGTTATGTAGGAGTGGTTCTGGATTGTAGACTCACATACTGCAAATATATGACACAGACCACTGCAAAGATGAAGGCTAGGGGCAATATAAACTACTTGAGAGCAGACACACTCTTTGCAGGCAGCTGTCTTGGCTTTAGTCATCTTGGCAGCTGAATTTTGCATTCCAGTATGGGCAAGGTATCCATATGAAGGTGGCTGATGTGCAGTTGAACACTACTATGAGAATTGTCAGAGTGCTGAAGTCAACCCAGACAGTCTGGTTTCCTCTCCTTGCACATAACTTACCAACATTCTGCCAAAGAGATTCAGCAATAATAAGACTGCTGCGCATAAACTGACTTGCCAAGCTATTAGGAGCTCCATATCCCCCTGAAATGCTGCCTTAAGTGCAATTCTGCTTAGCAGCTGAAACTCAAAACCTCAGAACTGTCACCAAAAATATTGTGGGGGGCTGTGAAGAAAATAACAGGGTCAAGAATCTGGTCACTGAACTTACAGATCAGCCATCTAATTAAACGATATGACACAGATCACCGCAAACCACATTAGACCGTCACACAGGCATTGCAGTCATCTACTATACTAATGGAAAATGAAGAATGATTTGATATAAAGATGTGGAGAAGACATCCAAACCATGGAACATAGTGAACTGCTCTAAGATTCTTCTCCCCAGGGGCAGCTTTAATTCATTCCATGTCACTGGAAGCCATGTAGTGGATGACGAATCTGGACATTAACTTTTAATGCGGCCTTTCAAGTTGCCATACAATGCAAGTGCCCCTCTTTCCCCCCCCCCCCCCCCGTCCCCTGAGGCCTCACTCCTCCACTATTTCATTGGTAGCGATGTCAGAGACAGGAAGAAGCAGGACACCAAAGACTATTTTATATGCCTTCCTGAGCACCTAGTAGGGGACAGAAGTCACCATGACTTGCCCTAAGTTCAGTCAATGAAGAGTCATAAGACTGAGACAACCTATTCTAGTACTTCAGTACTAATATCTGAAGCAGCTCAGGTGGTACCATCTAAGCCCAAGGACAACATGGCCCCATAGTCCTATTCTGGCATCAGTACCTCTGTATCCAGTACTTCCTAATCTATTATGTATTTGTTCATGGTGGTACCTACTGCTTCTGTATAGATCAGTGGTTTTCAAACTTGTGGTTGGGACCTAGTACTGGGTTGCAGACCTTCAGGCACTGGGTGGTGGCACCTCCTGCTGCTGCCGCCAAAAGACTGCAATGCATTGCTCAAAGATGCAATTGTTGGGTTGCAGGCATAAATGGTTTTTTTTTTTTTTTTTTTTTTTTTTTTTTTTTTTTAAACTGGGTCCTGAGGAAAAAAGTTTGTAAACAACTGGTATAGACTATATACCTTGCACCCAGGATGTTGGTGCAGACCTTCTTGGCACACAAGCAATACACAGTACTGAATTATCTGTCTGTGATACAGTTACTAGTCCCTTTCTAGTGGAGAGTGATTTAGGGAGCTCTTTACAAAACACTTTAATGTAGAGTATCCACACCTGACTGAGAGGTGTCGTATGTCACACTACTTGTCTTGCAAGCAGGGTACTCTGTTACAAATGACTCTTCCTCTAAAGGAGGAACATCCCTTTTTTCCACTCTTCTCCTTCACTCAGCAGGGCATCATCCTCTACCCATCCTCCATCTCCCAATGATATAGCTCAGTGGGCACCAAGCAGAGATTTTAGGGATCAATGAATGAGGGGAGTTACAAAGGCTATGTCTACACTTACTAAAATTAGTTTGCATTAGTTAATTTGAACTAACTAATTTTAGTTCAAATTAACTTAATTCAAACTAGAAAAAATTAGTTCGAACTAAGCAAGTGCCATTCATGGCACTTGCTTAGTTCGAATTAGTGATTTACATTGATTTCAATGGGCTAGTTCTAACTAAGTAATTAGTTTGAACTAACATGGCCACATGGGTTAATTTGCACTAACTAGTTCGAATTAACCCTTAGTTCGAATAGGCTATTCGAACTTTAGTTCAAATTATGGAAGCCCTTATTTCAAACTAATTAAAACCTAGTGTTGCCATGGCTTTAGTTAGTTTTAATTAAGGAGGCTTAATTCGAGCTAACTTGCCACTGTAGACATAGCCAAAGAGATCAGGACTGTAGAGAGATTGCTACATGTGAGACTCAGCAAGGCATCTTCCACAGCATTATACATGGATGCCATGGCAATGTGGGACCCCTGGCATGTTCAACCCTGCTCCAGGAAACCAGCATCCTCAGTTGTGCCAGGCCTAGGTCTCCTTCACTAAAGAGACAAGTTTGGTCTCTACAGAAACTCGGTTTCATCCATGGCTGCTGCAGTGGCAAGAGGAAGAGATTTAGGAGGAGCACTATTCTGGGATTAGGAGCACCCAGTCCTGGCTTCAGTAATCTCTTTCAAGAGATGTTGAACTCATCCACATCATCCTCTGCAAGTGAATCTGCAGTTTTCTAAGACTTGATAAAACACATGGCAAAAACTTCTTCCCTTTAAGACACTATAAGAGAAACACATATTCCTGGATGTAGTGGGGTTGTTTCCCAACTATGGCCTATAAGGAGTTAAAAAGGGCATGTGAGTGGCAGCCAATGGGCTGAGAGCCAAGCAGGGGCCAACACCCCAATATAAGAAGGAGCCGCAGGGACTATCCATCAGTCTGGGTCAAGAGCACAGGGCGAAAGGTTCCCTCCCTGGTTGGCTGAGGGAGTCAGCACCATGAAGTGCTCAGTGGGCAGCACTGAGAGCTGGTTGGAGTCAGGGTCCTGAAAGCACCGACTGCGGAATAGGACTGGAACAGCAGTCCAGGGGGAAGAGTGCCTGGAGAAGAAGGAGGCTGAAAGTCTGGGACAATAGGCCAGGAGCAGACTGAGGTGTGGCCCTGAGGTGAGGGTCTGCTGGAGGCTGTGGGGAAAGTGGCCCAGGGAATACTGATTTGAATCATGACTGGTAGGTGGTGCCGAGGTTGTGGCAATTAGGGTCCCTGGGCTGGGGCCTGGAGAAGTGGGTGGGCATGGGTCCCTTGCTGCTCCCCCAGAGTGCCAGAGGCACTACTGAGCTTGCAGGCCATTGACTGGGTTGAAGAGTGACCAGGGAGTGTGAGTGAGACTTCCCCTGGAAGACGAGTGTATGGACAAGGACTCAGCTGGAGGGCTGAGGTCCTAGGATTGGACTCAGGAGTCGAGTTTGGTGTGAAGATAGATGGAGCACAGGCCACCTGATGGCAGACCACTTGAGTAATTCCCCATAACATCACCAGGGGGCACTCGTCAGTTGGGTCACATGCAACTAATCGTCTACACTGGCCATAGTTCAGTCGGCAATTCTGGGGAGATTACCATGCTGATAAATGATGGTCTGCTGGAACCTTCCAAAAACATTTGATGCACATCTGCTTTCGCTACATGTCTGAGAGTGGTCAGAAGATAAGTCCTTGCAAAAGGGCTTGCATGTTCTTATCAACATCTTGCTCTTGGTTCTCTCAAATTGTGCATGCTTCAGGGGAGAGCAGAAGCAGCAAAATCCTCTGAAATCCACTCCCAGAGAAGAGGATCTCAAAAAAAACCCTGGATCTTTTGGGTTGGAAGGTCTATTTATCTGCAAGGCTGCAGCTAAAGGTTGCAAAATACCAAGCTCTGCTCTTAGTGATTTCGTTCAAGTTGGATACACTAACTTTGTGGATAAGCTACTTAGGGAGCACCAGGAAGAATTGAAAGTCCTCCTGGCTGAGGGCCAATTGATTGCTAGAATATCTTTGCAAGCTTTGCACTGGCCATGTCTGACAAGGCAGTGCTACACAGTTGCCAGAAAGAGACTCATGGATTCAAGACCTAGGAAGTCCCAAGCAATAATTGAGGACCTCTCATTTCATAGTTATAACCTCTTTAGTAGTAGCATTGATGAGATACACCATACCCTGAAAGATTCCAGGGCGACTTTGCATTCTTTGGGGCTCCTTCCCAACTCCAAAAAAGAAAAGACAACACAACAGTTGTATTTCAAGCAGTGTTCCTTCACTCAGTCTTGTGGTTAGCCACCCAAGATCTTCTGGACCACTGAGGCAGAGGCAGATATTTCATTGGAGGCAACCTTTTGCTGCCTTCTCAGTCTGGAATTCTGAATAGGCAGCATGGTTGACACCAACACTGGAAACTTAGTTGGCCTATCAGAGGATCTTCTTTATTCTACCATGGCCCCTGTGTCCCGTTTTCAAGAAAGTTGGGGTGTGATTATCATGAGCCAGTGGGTCCTTGATCATCAGCAAGGAATATATTTCCAGTTTTAGTCCCTTCCAACCAACTTCTCCTCTGTCCACATGCCTCTTCAAGAATCGTCTTCATAGGAGGCTGTTGAAACAAGTTAGACTCTTTTTCAACTGACAACAGTGGAGGAAGCGCTAGAGACACGGTCCTTTTTATTCCCACTACCACTTTTTTCAAAGGAGAGAATTCATCTCCAACTTCCTGTTTTCATCATCACCTCACCACCTTCATCCTTCCATTTCAAATTCAGAATGGTAACCTTAGATTCTACAGCCTGTTTACTGAATCCTATGGACTAGTCTGCAGTTTTTGTTATGCTAGATACCTATTTTCACGTCAGTTTACATCCAGCCCACAGAAAATACCTCAAATTCATGATAGAAACATCATGCTATCAATATGGAATCCTTCCTTTTGGCTTCTTCTTAACTCCAACTGTTTTTTCAGCATTATCAAGCAGACTGACTAATTCAAGGGGAATGACCATAACAGGCAACTAACTTGGTGCAAACAATCCCAAAACTTCTTACCTCATTAGGTTTCAGTGTCAGAAACTAAAACAAAGTACAGTTCAGAGCAACAGTATTAGATTTCAGATCAGTGGAAGCCTGATTTTTCATAGCAATAGTGGCAGACCTCATTGATCAGCTTCATGCTTGTCTAAGAATAGTGAGACTGTTTCATACTTGTATGCTTTGCAATATGCACTTTCATCACACAGCATGTCACACTTAACCTCTTTGCATGGATCAAAGGTGAACATCAGTATATCTAATTAGCAGACATCACATGGAGAAATGTAATGTCCACAGTCAGCTGGGGTAAAGGGTGATCCAGAGCAGAAGTCAAGAGTTCATGCAAGATGTTGGGATTAGTATGTAAGCAGGGTATTGCTACACTAATGTAACCACAAATTCCTTTATTAAATCTAAAGACTGAATAATTATATAATTGCTATAATCATGCCTAAAAACCTAATTGATAAGCAACTTCCTAGATCCAATCAGTAATAAAACATTTATAAGTATGTGATCGAGTTAGTTAGTTAGTTACAAATAGACTACACGTGGGGATTTTAGACCCATATTGGTTGGCTCCAGCTTGATCAGGCAGGTATTAGTAATGAACCTTTTAAGAGTTTACTTTTTAAACCCTTCAACAAGCCAGTGAAGTCATTGCCAATTACTAATTTCATCTGAAAAACAATTTAAGATAGTTTCCCCCTTATTTCCAGTTTCAATCCAAATAAGATTTACAGCAGAACCTCAGTGTCACAAACTGACCGGTCAACAACAACACCATTTAGAACCAGAAGTATGCGGTCAGGCAGCAGCAGAGATCAGAAAGGGGGGGGGGGGGGGGAAGTGTATTGAAGGAAGCTATTCAGCTGAGGTTCAGAACATTATCTCCAGAAGAAGAAACATTCACCCAAACTGACCTACAGAGCTAAACTAGAAGAGATTTTTTCCATCAGGATATCAGCATCACCTTTCACCACTGACCTCTCCAATTTCAACAACACTGGGCAACTTATGTTCTTTGTGTGGTCAGTAAGAGCTCATTCTGCAGAAATATCTGCAAGTCATCTCTTATCCAGAGCTTCACTGTCTTCATATCCTACAATAACAGAATTCCTGAGTAACTCATGCATGTATCATGCCCCCCTCCAGTTTGCATGCTACCTCTGTCCTTGGATCTGAATGACAACAGAGTCCTGTGGCACTTTTAAAGACTAACAGATTTATTTATCGCATGAGCTTTC